>JAQMYI010000018.1:18837164-18851754 GCA_030014275.1 Clariallabes melas
TGGATGAGCTATGCAGCAAAATCTCCTGTGAAGGCCATTCCAGATGTGCCAAACCTGTGTGCAGATTTTCATGACATTTAAATCATGTTAAGAACTTCAAAAAGGCCTTAAAAAAACTTTAGAAGAACAAGAGGACCATTTGCACACTATGATGCTCGTAGTGCTTGGGTCCTAAATAGTCGTGCTCTACTGCACTTAAGCATCTATTTCTAAGTGCATCGCTTTATAGGCTCCCTATACACTGCTGCATCCATCACTCTACAATAGGGTACATCTGGACTCATCAGACCACATGACTTTTTTCAATTGTTTCCATGTCTGATCTTTATCTTTTTCAAATTATTCTTACTAAGACAAAGATACAAGTTGTTTAGTCCCAATCCTGTGAGTTCTCTTCCAAAGCTCTTACTTACACAGTTTAATTCTTATTTTTACTGTCTGTTTTTTTCTATGATGAGACTTAACCAAGAGTTTAAGTGATCTTTGTTCATGATTTTTTTTTTTGTCTGACCACATTTCTTCCATAACGTTTTCAGCATTGTGTAGTCTTCTCTCATCCGGTGTGAAGGCCAGAGTAAGCAAATGCCATTCATCATTCTTTCACTCTTTCCTATTCTCTGCTTCACTTTGGGTTTTTTTTTTTTTTTTAGACTTTTATTACTTTCATGTCAGATCTTTTAAAGTTTTTTTGCCAATGTAGCCCCACTTAAAAAAGACTCCTACAAGCTCCAAAAACCCACGTCTGATTTTCGTTGCATCTCTTCTAACATTTAGTTTATTAGATGTCCAGATGTATTAGAAGTGCTGCTTTCTTTCCACAGTGACCTGCTTCATAAAGTAAATTTGTGCTTCTTCTTTTTTTGCCGATGCTTCTTCCAGCAGGATTGGACTCAACAAAGAACCTAATTTTCTGTGCTTTTTTTGGTCACAAAACCAACACGTACAATTCTGTGTTATTGGGCAACACACGCCAGAAGAAGTGAAACATGTATACATCCGATTTCTGTACCAGGGAATTCTCTAGCTCTCCAAGTTACCTACCAATGAGAGCCAAAAGTGGAACAAACCACCTTTCCCGTGTATTACTACCAAAATCTCGGCCAGATGATGTCACTGTTATATTTAAAGATGATTTTTGGCCAGCTGTTACCCTGTTCCGAGTAAAGGTGAACGCAGCACACATCCGAAGCTACAAAGCCAAGCCTTCTCAAATGTCACTTTCCAGGCGTCCTTGTTGACAAAACAAAGGTCTCGCAGGAGGACGTTCCAGGGGCTGGTCGTTTGAAAAACAGTCGCTGAGAAATGATTACCAAGGTTAATAGGTGCAAGTCTGAAAACGTGGCGAATGTCAAGTGTGAAGAAACCTAATTCGTGAAAGAGCTGAAATCATACTTTGAAACGTGACTGGACTGTTTGTTGCACGGCTTCCAGCACTTGAGGAACCTCAAAAACAAAAAAAAGCATAACAGGAAATCCCACCTTATTTATTACCCTTCATTCGGGTGACTCATTTGTCAGATTATAAAATGTTTGCAGATCATCAAGAGCAGCGTGCAAAAATTTGCATGCATTCAGTTTTGAACAAACCATAATAATACCGAATCATCAACTTGGTATTATTCCAAACATCAATTTTAATGAACACAAACCCCAGTCGCCATCTGATATTAAAGACAGCAAATATAAAATGACTCAACGAGTGGGTTCGGCATTAGGCAAGTCTTGAATCATCTTTGTTTGCGATTCTAACAAATTGCCCTGATGTTATGAATTTTTAAAAACCATATCGTCAACCATATTGGTTCCAGGGGCCATTAGCATATTTTGCTCATTTTAAAACCAACAGTCACAGATGGGTGATAAATTAACGGAAAAAAACAACACTAAAAAGTATTCGGGCCACCAGAACAGCTTCGGAGTGGATGTATGAACATATCTGGAACTGTGTGGTTTATCCAAAAGATTTCCTTGGGGATTTGAAAATGGAGATGGTAGCAGGGTGGTGCAGTGGTTGCACCTCGAGGGTCCGGGTTCGATTCCCACCTTGTGGTCTGTGTACGTGGAGTGTGCACATTTTCTCTGTGGTTGGTGGCTTTCCTCTTGGTACTCCCACATACATGCAGATCAGGCTCACTGTCGTTCCCAAAATGCCCATAGTGTGTGAATGTGTGTGTGATTGTTGACCAGAAAATGGGAACAAATACTTGGGGCCTCCACGGACCATAGTTGGACTACAGAGGTTCCTAGATGGATGGACATCTAACAAGTCCAACAGGTGCCATGTGGAGAGGCAGACAAGTCAACAGGTTTCATCATATGTTAAAGGTGTTGAGTCAGAAGAACATTGCGGTGATGCCTCTTTCTCAGGGAACAAGTGGAGCCGCAAAAAAGAAAAATAAGAAAAGAAAAAAAAACGGCCCCAGCTCTGAGAACCTGTAAACGAATGTGACTTTGCGTCATTTCATTTCATTTCGTTCCTTTATCTTACCAGGTAAAATCCCATTGAGACTCCAAATCGCATTTTCAGGGGAGAATTATGATGAGTCAGAAGAATGTCTGACTCACTGCAGGTCAGAAAACCAACAAACATGACATTTAAGCTGAGTTAACATTTGGCATTGTTTTTCATTCCTCTTCTCAGGATTGCATCAAAAATAGCCAAACGTTAAAACACCTTTCGCAATCTTCAGCACGGTTATATGTACATTCATTTACTATTTCTTTAACAAATTAAAATCTCTTAGTTTCATTCCTCTTCCAAATTTCATTGTATATGTAAATGAGCTACAGCTGAGCGACGCCCACCAGAGAAAACCTGAATTTTGCATAATACAGTCATGTTCAAAAGTTAGTACCCCCTCTTTTAATTCTATGAGTTTACGTGTATAAAAATTATAATAATACTCTGAACACAGCGGGTCTTAGTATTAGTTAAATACAACTTCAGATGAATAACAACATATTTTTCACTGTGCCATTATTTACTTAATAAAAATTAACCACAAAGACAAAATAAATTAGGCAGCAGTACGTACCCCATTACTGCTTCCACAACATTTAAGGATGGTAAGTTGGAGCCAGGTGCTGTTAATTATCAGCCCTTGATTAATTAATTGATCATCAGCAGGTGTGCAGAGCTCTATAAAAGCAGAAGTTTTGGCAGTTTGCTAGTCTGGAGCATTCAGGTGTGTTGTAACAGTAATCGTCTTGGATAAGCAATTTTTGCTGAACATCAATCTGGAAAATCTGGAAATCCTAACACACTCACCCCAAGGTCAGACCATACAATGCTCAGACAAATTAAATAAAAAAAAACACATGAACTACAATTCAGACACTACAGGAGTCAGTGAGCATGTTAAATATTAAAGTCCCTGACACGATGAGAAGTTTGGTTGGAATGGTTGAAAGAAGAAACCTCTTCTGTCTAAAAGACCATGGAAGCAAGACTGAGGTTTGCAAAACTGAATCTGAGACTTCTGGAATAATGTTCTATGGACAGATGAGAATAAAAGTGGAGCTGTTTGGTCTTAAGTACCCAGCACCCAGCATCAGTGGTTAAGGCATAGGACTATAGGCTAAAAGATCCAACGTTTAAACTTCAACACCACTACACTAAGTTGCCCCCGTTAGGACCTTGATCAAGGCTTTTAACCCTCAACTGCTTAGATGTTTATGAGACAAAAATATAAGTAGCTTTGGATAAGGGCATCTGCCTAATGCTGAAATGTAAATGCAAATACACACATAATTGTTCATAACATCGCTTTTACTCACCATTTTGATTTCACTTATGGTGCAGGTTAAACTTCAGGCAGAGATCTAAGTGCTGCCAAAGTTTCATAAAATTCTGTCCAGTGGTCGATTTAAGACAGTTTCTAATCCGGCACATAACTGCTCATAACTTCACTTCTACTCAACATTGGGATTTCATTTACGTTTAGGCAAATACCCAAGTCTGCCAACATTTCATTAAATTCTGTCCAGCCAGTTTTGCGTGAAACATACAGACAGGAATTTTTCTGCGACTGATTTCTTTTCCTCCAATGTATGAAACGGTAAGATACTGTATCATTGAAGAGGCGAGTTCTGTCTAATGTACAGACAAAACCCTTCTTTTATTAATATAGAAGATAAAGACTGCTCTGGAAGACATAAGTACGTTTTCAGGTTAAGCAACTCTATGAATTGTACTTTTAAGTGTAAGTCCTGTGCATCTGCTATTTCCTAGTCTCATAGTGTACTATGGATAACTATGCAAGACAATGTCCTCTGAGTATTCCCCACCCCCCTCCCCCCTCCCCCCAGGTAAATCTATTTGGTCGTCAATCAAATCTTGAAAACAATTGAAACTACAATAGCTGTTAAAGCATCGTCAAAAACACATAGCCACATTTGTGATGCTAATCATTCCCTGTTAGCTTCCAATATCTAATCTGCCATTAGCATTTCCACACACACCACACGTTTGGACTTGGGCTATGGAAATTGTGGAATTTGTTCTTCCCGATATAACACACACCACCAGCAGCCATAAAAAATTCAGGAGCTCATTTGGATTTCGCACGCTGCCTGGAATTGAATCTGTTCGTCAGACACAGTGTTTCACTTTGAGACCAGAGCTTCCCCTTGATGTCATGAATTACTGTACGTCCTGCTTGTTTTGTCTCCCTATTGTGCACTGTGTTATCCCGTCTTTTTGGATGGATGGAAAATGGTCAGGATTTATTCTGTATTTCTTGAACAGATCTGTGCGAGAAGATTAGCATATGCTGGAAAGTGTTTGCATCCTAATAACGGTAACAGAAGGAAAGGATTGGATTTATAGGCAGAATCTCTCTTTCTCTCTTATACACTCACACACATTCGTGAATGCAGTTTGATAATCAGATCATAAAATTTAAGGTTTTAAATCTAATCTGACTGCACATATGCTTACATAGTAAAAATGATTTAGACTAGAAAGTCGTCCTGATTCCAGACAAACTAAGCCACCGTTCAAGCCTTTATCACGCACATCATCACCTGTATTCATCTCACCGCATCTTACTGTACAATATATGGTAAGGAAATAACCATTTTTAGATTCAGACCAAACCATCTCTGAATATCTGCACCTCGTTATTGACCCGGAGCGTGCGATAAACGAGCACATCATTCAGTTTTATGCCCTCAGTGTACGGCGGTTGCACAATCTAAACGTATGAGTGTGTGCTGATTACGTTGCATCAATACACATTTACTGCAGTGCATCCCAGGAGAAAGGTCAAAGGCTGGTCATGCAGTGAGACTGTGAAAAAAAAAAGGCGGGGGGTAATTTTTTTATTTTTCTACCCACTTGTGTGTGTGGGTTTTTTTTTTTTTCACATTTAATCACATTTTCACATCAAATCAGTTTTAAACCCCTCCATCGCTTTGATGTTCGTTTTTTTTCCGCTTTGATGTTCTTTGCGAAATAAAGCACCTAGCTGGAGTAACGGCTTGGCTTTTCAATTGGATTAGATGTTTTTGGTATTGATCTTGACCAGGCTTGTATAAAGTACTTGAAAGTGATACTTGAGACAAAGTACTTGTTTTACAAAGTATCTTTCCAGAAAATGAGTTAAAGCCAACTTAAAGTCAAGAGTATTGAGTAAAAGTCTTAAAATGTCTGATGTTTTTCGCTACTTAAGTATTGAAAAGTAATTTTCTTATATTAAATGTGCTTAAGTATTGGAAGGAGAAGTAAAAAATAACAGCAAATAACAACTCGAGCAGTTAAAGTTTCGTTATTGCGGCTTCCTTATAATAAAGCATAACATACTGTATCAGGGTTGCCACACCTTCTTAAACGTCCCATTTTTAATTAATTCACGTGTAAATATCAGTGATGTAGTTAAAAATCAGCATTAGGCTAATCAATGAAGTTAGCTAGCACACGTTAGCTGGCCATTAGCATTGTGGATCCACCATATCTACATTACTTTATCTGATCTCCAGTTCCTTTTCTGATTGGATGGGAAGATTTTAAATGCCAATGTTTCAGTCTTATGCCAATTTTCATTAGGCATAAGAGACACCTCATCCCATAGGAAGGATCTTTCAATCAAACACAAGAAACATTCACTGCAAATACATCCACAGGTGCATAACGTTATCTTCGTTGCTACCACAGAGTGCACCGAGTTCACCACTGTAGTCTGGGTGGTCACTGTCTGTTAGCAGATCTGAAACTTTAGCAGCAGAGGCAGCTGATGATGGTATCAGTCGTCATGTGATGTGATGAAGATGCTTATGGGAAATGTACAGTACTGTATTGGCGTAAAAGTATACGTAAAAGTGAAAGTTACTAGAAGAATACAACAATTTCATTCTTCCAAGCAATACATGTTGCTTGCTTGCTGAACGAGCTACTTCGAAAAATGAAATAGCTCGTGCACTTCTATGCTTTCTAATAAAGGATCTTTGAAAGTCTGGTCAAATTTCCAAGCTAGGAGGGACCCAAAAAAAGCATGGTGGTGGTAGTTTTCCTCTTTTTTTTTTTTAACTGACATTGTCCCAACTCTCCTTTTTCTTCATTCAAGTCAAATACTTGATAAAGTATAATTCAAACACCCCCTACTTGTTTTTCTTATCGACCCCTTGTTTCCGTGTGTTATTGTTTGATTGCTAATAATATCCATTTAGATATGACTCATCAAAAAGCATACACCACAAGTAAAAAAAAAAATGAAACAAAACTCAAACATTCATGTGTAAAACATTATGTAAGGTGGAAAAGATGAAACCTACAGTCCACATACGCTAGGAATTTATATTCTCATTATAAAAACCTGAAGTAATGGCAATGACAAAACCAATGCAAATGAACCCGCTCGCCTGTCTAACATCAATTTTCATCTTTAATAACGTCTGGAGGATTTTTGTAACGCATTACAATTCATAATGCATAATATCAGTGACTGATTCTCCTCCTCGGAATGGGCATTATAATGAAAGTGCTATATTACACCATGGGCACGAGTTAATTAGTCTTATCAGCTCTTGTAGTCCGTGACGGTCACGAATGGTCGTTTAGTCACGCATGGCTTTCTCTTAAGCAACACGCGGCGAGCAATCCCATTTACGAGCGGAGTAAAGTGGTGCAGAATGGCCTTGACCTCTCGCTATGACCTCATCTGGATAAAACGCCGGGCTTAAATCGTTACTCTGCTGAAACCCGCTACCGCTCAATGAGACCCCTTATTCATCAGGACTGGAGTGTGTTTAAGAAGGGTGTGTGAGTGTGTTTACAGAGCTGAAAAAGAACTGACGATGTCTGTTAACACTTTGGGGTGAACTCCAAATTTATTGGCACCCTTAATAAACTGTGGGCAAAAATAGTAAGTATAAACAACACGTTCATAAATAAAATATTAGTATACCAAACAAATGACTCATGAGTTCAGGTTTAAAACAAGCAGCATACTGAATATTTTCCTGTTTTAAGGCTTAATTGATAACGTGACAAAGACAGATGATTTCCAGGACACATCACATTTGGCAGATGCCCTTCTCCAGAGCAACTTACAATGTCCATATGGGCAGTGGAGAGTTAAGCACCTTGCATCAAGGGCCTAAATGTAGCAGCAGGGGGATTTGAACCTCAAACCTTCAGCTAAGCCGGCTAACATACTAGCACCTAACCTACACCTACGTTAGGAAGTGCTTTAAGCATTTCCTTCAAGGACTGATTTTTAGTTGCTTAGCATTATGAACTTTCAAATACATCAGAATTAAGCTAAAATCCTTACCAGGAGTGGGGTTCGAACCCACGAGGACATTTGTCCATTGGATCTTAAGTCCAACGCCTTAACCACTCGGCCATCCTGGTTACATGGTTGCATGAGTTCAATGTCATGGTTTGTCTAAATGTAGAAGTTTATAGTTTCTCAAAAATGACAATGGCATTCAAATCATACATTTTGTTATAGACAAGCTTACACGCAAGAGATTAATAAGTTACCAAAATGAGTAAAAGTATGAAAGTGGCGTTTATCTCGTTTTGCTGTGAAACAGTTCGTATGGTCAAGCACATTGAAACATTTGCTTATTTACTTCATTTTATTCCATATTATTGACTATAAACATCAATCAAATGTTCTATAATGTAAAGGAGTACATCTAAAGATGTCCAGAAATTCCACAAACTATATTTGAACCTACATCCATATTCATTATACAGTATATACTAGCGATGGGGAAATTTTTACTTTTACAATGATGTTGGCACACTATTAAACCCTCAAACCATATCATATAGGATTGTTTCATTAGATTTGTCTCATGTGTTGATGATTTGCTTCAGGTTAGACTGGAGAGTATTTATGTTTCGTCTGGTCTCGGGATTGATGGAAATGTGAAAATGATTCATAAATCAATATCACCTTAACTAATCCACTTTATCTAGAGGAGCCACAGTCGCCTAGAGACTTGCTTCATTCATTAGTGTCAGAAACACACAAATAGGCTGGTAAAGTAATGGGCAGAGGTCTAAATTGAAAGTGTTAATGGTAGCTTTGTTGTTTAGACCATTTATTTGTGCAATTTATGTGTTGATTTCACAGTTTCTGCTAAATATATGAGCTCTGGTATGTATATTTATAATAGCAAGAAACACTTGGAACTGTATCTATTGTGTGTAATTTCCAAGCTAGTTTACGTCCCGCACATAAAACAATCTTTGCACTGTGGCATTGCACCTCCATGGTTAAGGGTTCGATTCTCACCTCGGATTCTCACCTAAATGTTGAAAATCCTGGGAAAGATCAGGTGAATTAGTTAAGTAAATCCAGACTATGTGGCCACCTGTATGTGTATTCTAAGACTTTAAAATTTGTTAGACTGTTGTAGTTTTATCACACGTGTTTTATTGCAGTAAACCCCCACTGCACCTTATTTTTTAAAGACCATTGAATCACATTGTGGCACAAAAAAATCTTCAGATGTGTCGTAATGAGCCAAAACAGTCGCAGCGTGACTTTTGGCTAAGTCAGGTCAGGGGTTCAATTTTCACCTCTGGTGAGCAAGCACAGTGTGTAGTGACATGTTCTCCCTGTGCTTGGCGGGTACACTGTCATGCTCATGGGACCAGTTTGAAATGACTTAAGCTATGTGATACAGCACGTTATGTTCAAATTATAAGATTCTAGCCATTAGGTTTACTCACTCACTCATCATCTATACCACTTAAACCTACAGTATATACACTACAGGCAATTTAGGAATGCCAATTAGCCTAATCCTGTCCTTGGAATGTGGGAGAAAATCAGAGTACCCGAAGGAAGCGCAGGGAGAACATGCAAACGTTATGCACACAGAGGTGGGAATTGAACCCAGACCCTGGAGGTGTAAGGCAACAGTCCCAACCACTAAGCCACCAGCCATAAAATGAACCAATATTTATAAGTAGTTTTTTAAGTTACCGTGGGTTTTCCCCTCGGAACAGATTCTGAGGCTGCGTTCAGAGTAGGCACAACTGCTACACTCTCCAGTTGTCCAGTCTACAATTGCGTAGTTACGCTCTTCAATACAGAAGACGGCAGGTTTTTGTAAAAACCACCAACATACTGTACACAAAGAGGAGAAAAGTTCAGGAAGGTCAACCTTTGTGCTTTGCCTAGTATGTTTGATATTTCGGAGAGACCCTCTCGTGTGATTTTCTACTTCATCAGCTTTGGCTGTGTAGTTTCGAGGATGAGATTGGTACTTGCTGTACAGTACATACAAGAGATATCAGAGGAAGACAAACGGCATTGATGTTCGGGTTAAGGTTGGCTTTCCTATTTAATTCAAGAAGTGCCCGAGTATGCCGTACCATGCTCGAGACCACGGTTTCTCCAACCAGTACATTGATCAGTGCCCAGGTACGATTTGGAGTCTTCATATTATGCTTTTGGGCCAAACGTACTGGGTTCTGTGTAAAGCCCACCAGGCACCTACAACAGCAACGGTAAAGCGACCTTCACCCTGAACACTCTCTCTTTATGTGTATAATGGAATAGAAGGAAATCTGCTAATGTTTGTCCCCAGATGCAAGCGAGGCGGTATCTGGAGAACTTATCAGATGGTACCTTCAGTCACGGGGAAATACGTAACACGGTAGTGTGTTATCTGAAACCATTCTCCAATCTGATTGGTCAGAAGACATTGATTCATTGTCTATTACAGCACATGTGAAAGTAGTGCATGAAAGTGAATATGTATGAACACAAGTGTGTGTGTGTGTGTGTGTGTGTGTGTGTTCCTGTTTATGTAAACGCACTTACCATTTCTGGGAAGATGTTTGCCTCTGTCATTATTCTTGTCAGTGAAATGCTAACCCCTTCAATTACAAGCCAGCCAGTCAAGCGAAATATTTTTATGTACATACACACACATATGTACATGTGCGGAATGCTAGCTGGAGCTGCGGAAGCATTTTTTGATTTATTTTTTGCACTAATCCTGTCCTCTTCCAAACAACCCCTGCAGGCGACATGACAGGAATTACATGCCCACTTGCCCTTGTCTGATTTCGTTTTGTATCTAAGTATCTTTCTCCCTCGACGGTATCCAAGCATTAGTGAAACACCGGGATAAGTGCATTAGTGTAGCAAGAATTATATACAGTAGAGAAATAAAGGTTTCTAAAGTTTCTACTCTCATAACTGTGTCCTGTTATTGTGTACAATCAAAAGTCCCACTTTGACTTGAACACCCACTGTATATACGGTAATTGTACATCTTTTTCATATTTAAAGGATTCATGAAAATTTGGTGAAATTTTGTGAAAGAAAGCAATGTGAGCAAATCCACTGATAAACAAGACAAGCAAAATTCAATCGAGACAAAAGTAATGGCATCCTTATGAAAAGAGGTTAGTGTTTGTCTGTGTTAAGGCTGACTCACTGCAGAGACTGAGTTGTATTACTGGATGATCATTCTTTGACTGTTTGGACATCATTTTGTCCTTTTCAGCTCTTTGAGAAGCTGGGCTTTACTGTATATGTTTCTCACAGCTTTATTCAGACATACTCATGACCTTGACAGAGAGAGTCAGGGGTCGCACACGGTATCCGCCATACTTGCAAAATTCTACAGTTTTAGTAATTCTTTGTTCCAGTCACAACTTCCCAATATTGTCAGGGATTAGCTTGCAGCCAGGGTTGCCAGATCATACTGAAAAATCCCCCAAAAAACAACAGCACCATTTAAAAAGTTATACATTTACATTAGTTATTAGGCTAACCTTACAACACGATGTAGTCACTGAAATGACCAAACATATGTAGCTACATAGCTTATCAATCATCTGTTTATAAATTATTAAAATATACTGTATAGCTATTAAATAGTTGCCTGAAGAGCAAATTTGAGCAGAATGTTAGCTGAACATACAGTAGGTAGATGGAGCAGATGGGAACCAAGCTAGCAAATTGATAATCATTTTTTCCTACCCTATCAGAAATTCCTACCAGCTGCAAAAATGTACAGTATAGTTATATATTTCGCCTGTGCTGCTTAATCAAAATGTCCGACTTATTGACCAGTGTAAGCAGCAACCAGCTACGTTACTGCATATGTTCTGGACAGGCCAAAAGTTATATAATTATTGGAGTTATACTGTATTTTAGATACTTTGTCAAAGATATGCCAAATAACATTAGAACCCTCCTCTTAAAGAGGTCTGGTATTTTATTAAATAAGGAAAGATTCGTTATTCCATGAAGGGATCCACTCAGGAATTTTATTATGTCTGGAAATACAGATGCAGAAAACTGAATCTGTAATAAAAATATTTTTTTGTTTCTTTTTTACTATTCTTTTGTGTAATTAATTAATTAATATATATATTTTTTTAAAATTTCTGCTTACTGGCTGTTTTTTGTTTGTGGGGTGGTGGAAGGGGAATGGGTGTAAGAAAAGAAATAGTGTACCATGTATGTATGTATGTGTATGTAACTTGTTTACATTTACAATAAAACAAAAAAAAAAATCCGACTTATACTTTTTGAATGGGCGTAGCGCTGCAAAAAATATATAATACTATAAAAAAATATAACATATAATTTCATCAAAGGTAGCATTTTGTGATGGGGTAGCAGTTTCTGATGCATTGTTTTTCCGTTATCAGAATATAATCCCTTTAGGTAGTTTCTGACACGTTGTTCACAGGCTGTCTATACAAATACAATGAAATGTAGAATAAACCATGCAAACAATAAAATAAAAAATAAAAAATATGTTTAATCGTCATCCCATGAGCCAATGGCAGTAGTACTGTAGAATGGATTCATAATTTGGCTAAAGCAGTGAAACATGGTGTATTTTGGTATGAGCATGTTTTTATGAATATACCTTTAGACTTAGAATATCTACTGAATGAAAAGGAAAAAAAGAGAAGCAAATTTTACCAGAAGCCCCTCTAACAGGAACGTACAAATCAAAGCGGGTTTGCTAGCGAGCTAACCACTTAGCGACTTCAGGATCTGTTTCCCCTAAAGGGGCAAAGCAACAAACAAAACTCATAATCATACAGTTATACTGAATACCAGCACTGGTGTGATTACGTACAGTGTGGACATTTAATGTAATGACCTTCTGTGGACACTTGACTTCCACGACGCGAGACAGTCTGGAAACAGTCTAGAGGCAATTCGGGACAATTTTGACGCAACTGCTAAGGGGATAGCGTGTTGTTTAAGATGACATAACTTTATCAGATCCGCAAAGTGCTTGGTTTTAAATGTGTTTAGGCACTGGCACCTGTCTCGTGCGAAAGATCGGTACTCACACACTTGTTTGTGCGACGTTGCTCGAGTCTAACACACTTACATGGCAGAAAAACCACTGAAATGTGTTGTCGGAAGTTACCCATCCCCCACACCGAGGACTCTGAGGGGTTTCACTATGAGGCAAACTATGCTCTCTCGCTCGCTCTCTGATGTGTGTGTGTATGTGTGTGTGTGTGTGTGAGATCTCTCTCTCTCTCTCGCTGTGATTGCTCTCTCTATATATCTCTCTCTGATGTCAGTATGTGAGTTTGATTGCTCTCTCTCTCTCTCTCTCTTTCTCTTTCTCTCTCTTGCTCTGTGCGATTGCTCTCTCTATATCTCTCTCTGATGTCAGTGTGTGTTTGATTGCTCGCTCTCTCTCTCTCTCTCTCTTTCTGATGTCTTAACAACTACAGTAACCTATAAATAAGTGTTGTAGTTATACAAAAGTTAAACACTTTCTCTTATCTCAAAGAATATAACGGTAATATTCATCAACACATCAATTTAGCATTTTTCCCGCAACTACAAGACTAGTCCAATCCAAACGGGACTGCTGTCCCTGTCTCTGAGCGTGTAGTTCATTCCATCAGCCTAAAGAGCACATCATGACAGCGGTGCCATTTAACCCAATCAATCTCTCTGTTCGAAAATGTGAACCGTTCCATGAGATGAACAGCTCAATACGGAACAAATGACCTCAGTGGTCGCCCCGTTCAACTTACGCAATCGATTGTCCCTGTGTGAACTCCTTGAGCATGTGTTTATGAGGGTGTGTGTGCAGAGAAGTGTATTTAAATGCAGCCAGACAAGCGCCAATGGAATACAACCAGAGGCCATTGGCATACGCAGGTTACGTGCATGAGTGGAGAGCGATTTACGAGCCGTCCATCAGGAATCGGTAAGAAGAGATGACCGTGTAAGACAGGAAGAGGGAGAGAGAGAGTGAGAGAGAGAGAGAGAGAGAGAGAGAGAGAGAGAGAGAGACAGGGAGTTTAACCTGATGGCGGCTTTCTCCGTAGCATCTGGACTGTCTACAGAGGGAAACTCCTCAGCCAGGATCTCCTCCGGGCTGCGCGTGTCATCCGAGATGCTCTTCTGACCCTTGACCTTTTCCTTGACTCCCAACCCAGAAGTGATGGCGTTCCACAATGCATTCTGGGACTTGGACCCTTCAGAGAAGAAAATGCTGTAAGTTGAAAGTTTTCCACCAGTATTTCACCATTTTGTTCTGTTTGAAACAAAAATCTCAGATCTATGGGGCTGCTACTCTAATATTCTGTAAACAGAAAAACCAGAGTTCCACAGGGCATTGTGGGGATTCTGGGATGTTTGAGAGGAGAGTCATTGGTAAGTGTTAGTTGGATGAAAGGTTTAAATCTTTCCAAATTTAAGTCCTTTACAGCAAATCCATTCAAACTGGTCAAGATATTTTTGCAAGCAGTAGTGAGGCAGTGGTAAGATAATAGTGAGGCAGTGATAAGACAATGGTAAGGTAGTAGTAAGGCAGGGGTAAGGCAGTGGTAATGCAGGGGTAAGGCAATAGTAAGGCAGTAATAAGGCAGGGGTAAAGCAGTATTAAGGAGGTGGTAAGGCAGGGGTAAGATAGTATTAAGGCAGTGGTAAGGCAATAGTAAGGCAGTGGTAAGGCAATAGTAAGGCAGGGGTAAGGCAGTGGTAAGGCAGGGGTAAGGCAGTGGTAAGGCAGGGGTAAGGCAGTGGTAAGGCAGGGGTAATGCAGGGGTAAGGCAGTGGTAAGGTAGTAGTAAGGCAGTGGTAAGGCAATAGTAAGGCAGGAGTAAGGCAGTGGTAAGGCA
>JAQMYI010000018.1:18903550-18915009 GCA_030014275.1 Clariallabes melas
CAATCAGCTCTCTCTAGACCTCCGGCTGTGAGAGGTTACAGCATCACCCGGGAATCGAACCAGCGATCTCCGGATGAGGCCCCTGTGTAGATAGCTTTTACCAAAGAATTTCTGTGTAGTTTGCTATTTACTAAAGCACATTCTACATAGCTAGCTATTTACTAATGCTGATGTTAGCTAGTTGTATACTAAAGCACCTGCTAAATAGCTATAACTCTTTAATAAAAACGCATACTACATGATTAGCTACAGTATATACTAGCACATATGCTACATGGCTATAGGGGACATGTGCAAGTTTCTATCTTTTTAGCTTTGTTTGAGCAGTTTATTTATGTTCATTTCAGTTGAGAAAAAAACATTGTTAAAAAAAAAGTTGAAAAAAGAAGAGAAAAATCTACATTGTTACAGTAATGTAATGTTAAAGAAATGCCCTTTAATCAACATGTGTACTGAATTTAATGTAATGTTTGTTGTGATTCATGAATTATGCTTCTTCCAAATTTCCATAGTGATCATAGCAAAGCAGATCTGTTTGCTTTGCATTATTTATCAAGGCTTCGTAGCCGCTATACGATCAGCCCCATTACCAAGCATATAAAATCTCATGCATTAGCTAATTGTGCATGAAGACGTGGGTGTCCAAAAGTTTCTCCGACAATCACAACTGCTCTTGTGGTGCTGCTGAACTAAAGCGTATCGTGCTGCTGCTCTGGAGTCTGACACCAAATACTGCAGAATGTAATCTGTTCTTTACAAATGCAGCTGTTAATGGTTATTTTCTTACCCTTTTCATTCGATATCACAAACAGACATCACAAGCCATGTGCGCTATATCGTTCTCAAGAACCAGACTGACTTTAATCTGATGTTCGGGTTCCAGTGTTCTTTTCCAGGCACGGCTCATGGACGACTTTTATGGCTGTTAACTGATCATCGGCTCGGCCCGAGCTCGACAGACCTTGAGTTGACAGCTTGACATCTTTCTTAAGCCAGAAAGAAGTTATAGGGTAAAAAAAAAAAAAAACTGACAATGTTTTCAGGGTCTCCAGAGTGAGAAATGAGAATTTCTAATGATTCTAGAACTGTCTGAAGAAGGAGAGTTGTTGAAAAGAAATGGACCAAAACCCACAGGATTTTTAGTCCTTGTGCCATTTTTTTAATGTTGACTTTCACACCTATGAATTAGCGCATAGACGCTTGTTTATCACACAAGCTTCTGGCCATGAGAATGAGAACAGTAGCTCTGTGATCTTATACTGTAGCTTGCTACACAAATGCAGAAAGAGATCCAGTTGTCTTGACTGCAAGACTAATGCACTCGCTGTCTGTCTGCTGGCGCCGAGGAGAGGACAAGATATTTCTCTGTGTGTGTATCATGAAAGAATTTTCAGACTGTGGGAAAGATCCGAGAAGACAAGAATTTAGACAGGAATGTAGATAGATAGATAGATAGATAGATAGATAGATAGATAGATAGATAGATAGATAGATAGATAAAGAACCATTAAAGAGCAGAAAGACTAAAATATGGATATATATACAGTACATAGAGACTTAAGACAGACATAAAGAAGAAGCAATAGACAGTCAGAGAAGGGGCAGAAAAACAGATAAAGAGATGTACACACAGACAGACAGTTAAAAGATATATACAGAGTAGCAGACAAAGTACACTGAAAATACAGAAAGATGATACAATAGGAAGACAGACAGCTAGATGGGTAAAAACATACCTGGGATACAGACTTGAGGAGTGATAGGAAGATGAAGTGATAGAAACAGAGTGATGGACAATTTGAGAGATATACAAAGAGATGAACAAATAGACAATTTGAGAGATATACTGTACAGGTAAAAAGGCACACAGGATAAACAGATGATTAAAGAGACCGATAAACAGATAAGCAACCTAAAAGACAGGCAGATTAAGCAAGATAAACCTACAGGACAGAAAGAGAGAAAAGTAATGGGTAAAGACAGATTCACAGACAGACAGACAGAAAGATAAAGCGGGCATTATTGTGTATTTTAGTGTGTACTGTATATACAGGCATAATACAGAGTATTAGGAGTCAGATCCATGGGTAGACTGGGAGACAGGTAGAGACAGGTACACACACAGCACCAGAAATAGACAGAGAGAGATGATCAGTCTGATGGGCAGAGAAATGACGAAATGACAAACTTTTAAGGGCCGATTTTTAGGCCACCTTTATAAATCATTTAATGAATCAAATGAATGATTTTTTTTTTTTTTAATTAGGGTTTTCTTTTTTCAAAATCAATAAACATCTATCTCTGTGAACAGAGCGACCTTTGGTCCGATCTGTCTTTCTCCCTGCTTCCTGATGTGCACTATAATGGCTGGGGGTGAGCGGTGGTAATGGTGGGCATCAGTGGAAGAGACGTAAATTGTTTCCCTGCTGAAGAACGTAAAGGCTGATCGGTGTTTTCCTCCACAACATGGCTGCGTGCCTAAGTTCCTTTATTGCGGCCGGAGATGGAGAAACACGATTAACGTTCCGCTATCTGCTCTCGCTAATGGAGGCTTAAAGGCAGCGTTTAATGGCTTGGACCGACGTAGGGAAATTTCATTTACCTCCGTCCACTCTTCGCTCCTTACCAACTTCAGAACACTCATAAATACTCAGCAGTATGGAAGGAGGAACTTTACTTTACCAGGATCAGCTTTTTGTTATTTTTTATTTTTTTTTAACTTTTGACATTATGATGAGCACAATGGGAATGGACGAGCTTTGTCACTTCCTCATGCTTTATTCATGAGGAGCTCGTTTCCTCTCAGGAGCGTATTCAGAGTCAAGTGCACAGTCTTAGTAAAATTGTGTACACCGCTGCATGTGCAGGAGTAAGTGTTAGAATGCTATATATGAAAAAAAAAATGCATAAGAAGAAGAAATGCTGGATCAAGTGCTATTTTATTTGTTTTTCCATAACAATAGTGTTAGATTTTTTTTTTTCAGTGCATTCACCATTTTTTGTCAGTTGCATCAGTTGTCTCATATCTAATGGATTTTAACTGTTACTTCTACTTTAATTGTTACTACACTATCCCATATTTTTTGTGGTTTAAATGCGAGTCCTTAAAAGGTGGTAGTCTGGACATTATTAAACTTCATGCAGGTAATAATCAATTGTGCATTTTAATCCATCTGTTGTTTGGAACTCATCTTCTATACCACTTTATTCTGTATGAGGATGGCATGAGGACGGGCTGCCAATCCATGGAAGGGCACACACACAAACACTACAGGCAATTTGGAAATGGCAATTAGCCTACTCTGCATGTCTTTGGACTGTGGGAGGAAACTGTAGTATCCAGAGGAAACCCACCAAATATGGGGGGGGGCCATGCAAACTCCATCCACTCAAACCCAAGGTGGAAATCGAACCTGGACCCCGGAGGTGCAGAGCGACAGGGCTGACCACT
Source organism: Clariallabes melas (assembly GCA_030014275.1). Taxonomy (NCBI): domain Eukaryota; kingdom Metazoa; phylum Chordata; class Actinopteri; order Siluriformes; family Clariidae; genus Clariallabes; species Clariallabes melas. The sequence continues at coordinate 18,907,002 of JAQMYI010000018.1, forward strand.
AAGCCACCGTGCCGCTTTGTTTGGAACTTAAAATAAAAATAATTATTATGTAAAAATGGGTAAAGGTTAACAACGGATGAATTTATAAAAAAAAACAAAAAAAAAACGTGCCAGAGCTTTTGCAGAAAATACAATCAGCTTCCACAAATACTCATGATTAGCAAGAGTATCGATTCTTTTTCCTCTTTTGAGTTTATGGGTGTTTGGTGCAATATCACCACCTACTGGACTGGAGGGTGGAGTAGAAATGTGGCAGGAAAAAATATCATCTCTTTCCTTATGAGACATGACATTTAAACAATAAAAAACACACCTTCCACAGCGTTTCAGTGTTTATTAGATAGTTTCGGTTGTTTTAATACGTCAAAGATAATTTGCATAATCTGACTCAAAACTCTGAATAAACTCAACACAGGTATAAACATGCCTGCATAATAAACTTTGTATTGAATTCACAGACTCTAAATGCATCCCATTTCAGTTGGTAATGATGATCAAGGGTCAGGTTCTGACTCACTTAAACGAGACGTTCTGTTTAAATTTGCTTGTTCACAGTGAGGTACAATTATATTTGGGAATAGCTTCTGAAAATAGGAACCCAATTGAGTAGTCGTTCCCATTAGAGGACATTTTTATAATAATCTCAACTCAGCAGTCTCGCTGCGTTTCGAGGTTTAATGAGGCAAGGTGTTAAATAAGGCCAGCTATAGATGACTTTATTATATAGCGCAATAAAGGTGAGGTTGATGAAGAGATATTAGACAGTGCATGATTACAGATTACTGTATAATACTGAAAAGAAGACTGTGTGTGTGTGTGTGTGTGTGTGTGTGTGTGTGTGTGTGTGTGTGTGTGTGTGTGTGTGCACATGCTTTTTAAATGATTACATGGTTTGGTTTTGGACATCATTACGTGATTGCGATCATGATTTTGGATCATGAAGTATATATTATACTCCTTATTCAGATATAATATATATATATATATATATATAAATTACACCAAATGAGATTTCCTTAGGATGAACATGACCTGTTTGAATTCTAACAACTCATGGATTCTGGTTCCTCTAATTAGGCTAAGGTCTAGTACTAGCACTAGCTTGTAGTTTCTGCTTAAAAGCCATCTTCTGATCTGCTCCCAGGATACAGATCTCTTCTCTCTCTCTCTCCTGCTGAGCTGAGTGCACTTGTAACAGAAAGTCATGGAGATACGTGCCACCTGCTAGCTTTAAGTTGCCTTGTGTTTTAGCATTATTGGTCTTCTTACATTTGCTCTCACTCACCAGACTGTTTCCTTTACAAATGCTGTTTGTTCTGCATTGTTGCTCACTAAGTGGCACTTTCTCATTTTCATTTACAGTACAATGTTGTTCTCTCCTCCAGGTCAGGTTCCCCCCTGGTGCTAACTTTGATTTTGTGTTTGAATCCCTGGGTGGTGGTTTTTGTCACACCATGCATGTGCTTATACAGAGTGACAGTCCCATAGAAGCCAAAGATGGAGACCAGACACTCACGGCCTTGGCACTTGCCATCCTAAGGAAGCAGTACTTTGCTGAGACATAGCCTCTAGCTAGTGAGTTTTAGAGTAACAGCAGTTTTAGTTGCACTTTTCCAGCCTGACTCATCACCAACATAGAAAAGCCCATAAACTTCCTCATAAAATTTGGACATTTGAAAAGAAAGGCACATTTTTCTCAGGGTGTGAATGAGAAGCGTCACTGTGGTGCACACGTAAATATGTCTTTGTTGCTGTATATAGAAATGTATTACATTTTTTATATTGGTGGCTAATAAAACGATTTAAATTTTTACTCGGGTTACCCTGATGAGGTAGAGTTCTGTGTTTATTAATGCTCGTCGCAGTTCCCATTTTGACCTCTAGGTGCAATAATAACACTATGGATCTACCGTACCAATTCTAGAACGACAAGACGCCACTGATTTATTTTATAATCAGATTTTCTGAAAGACAAAGTTGTCTAGTGTAAAATCTGATCTTTAAAAGTTCCCTCGTTCATGATTTTTGCTACGATTTGCTACAAATTCTTGAATGGTGGGTGATGAGTAAGGGGTAGTCTCATAGGAAAAATCATGGCTTTCCAAAGTTTGTCTTGGAGACTTGTAGTGAACAGTTTGTGGAGGAGCTATGACCTTTATGACTTGTAGATCCATCATGTTTTCATTTAGGTGTATTCATGGTCACTCACAGTGTTCCATAGTCAAGCCGTAGGCAAAACCCACAGCAGGGCTACAGCAAAGATAGAATGTAATTACAGTAGAACATACAGATGCTACAATAAACTATGACAAGCTAAGACATTATGTCATGTGATGGCAAAATGGTAGGATTATGACAGCCTTTTCTGTAGAGAGCAATATGTAAGTAATCACCACTATCCTTGGCCATGCCTTACCAGACGGTCGACTTTTCAGTGTCTTTATGTAGCGCTGCCATATTTGGACTTGGCTAAATCTGACATCAGACATCAGATTGTGTCTTTGATGACACATTTCATGTGTTTGGGCCATTAAAGGAGTTCCTGGGAGGCGTGCGTTTCAGGCAGGCAGTCTGATCATGGATCGGGCGTCCTGAAAAAAAAGTTCTACCTTGTTGATACTCAAGCACTAGTGAAATGCTAGAATAAGTGCATTAGTGTAGCAGGGGATTATGTAGAGAAATAATCGATATGTTTACTCTCATACCCGATATTTTGCACAATCACAAGTCCCGGTTTGACTTGAACACCCCTCATAATTAAGACGAGATTGAGATAATTTTCTAAACACACCGACAAAAACGTGTGCATTTACATCATCATGGATTGTGAGAGAGTGTTGCAATTATGTGGGATCGATGTGAGTGCACTTTGAGCTGAGAGCGGGGAAAGCTTTTGGAGACTGTAGGAGGTGCAGATCACGTTTCGTTTCCCAGAGCCTCTCGTTCCTTCATTCCTGAACCCAGTGCTCTGAAGATTTCCCCAGTTTTACATATATTATTACTATATTCTCTAAACGTTTCAGTGCGATTTTGTGTGTGAGTGTGTGTGTATTTGGTCTACACATTTAATTCCATAATTCCCTGTTGTTTAATGAGTCTGTTTAACCGATACGTGTTCAGCAGTTCTTCTCAGCGCCTTTTGCTTTGCACAGAGATTAACTGATACACTCAGGGACTTGAGTTTGCTTTTCGGAAAATCTGATAACGTTTGGAAGGCAAATTTATTTCGCCATCTAATCTCTCGAGCACAGCCTTGTGTTTTGAGCTGGAGTTAAATTTGAGGTGTGGGAGACTGCAGTTGAGTGTGTATTTGCTCAGAGTTGGGATTATTAAGGGCTTTCCAGAGAGCAAGGTCACTGTGTAAGAGCTTAGAGCTCATTAGACAAGGTTGAATACAGAACAACGTTAAAAAAATATGTAAACAGGTTTGGATCTGAAAATCAGGGGGGAAAAAACACAAGAAGGCATGAAAAAAATAAATGAAATGAAACTCGAATGACAAGATGAAGGGAGAGATACGTTTTTTAACGCAAATGGGAAACCCAGCTATAAGACACATGGCGTAATGGACTGTATGATGAAGCAGAATGGAAACTCAGCATGAGCTTTACTGTAGGCAATCCAGAACTCTTTGTCACGGTTCAATACACATGCTGGCAATACAAAACAAATCCATTATAACGATATAAAAGAGAAATAGGAACTATTCAGAAAAGCAGAACAATCAGGAATGGAATATAAGGCTCAAGAATGCGCATGAGAACAAGGCAAGGCTTCGCTCACAGACTCACAGAGGATCACTCACTTTCAGTCACCACTTTATCCTGGCTGTGGTTGTGGTGAATCTATTCCAGGAATAGATCGGATACCGGTCCATCACTGGGAAGCATGCCCGCATACACTGAAACAGATCTAGGGGCAAATGATCTGAGCCAATCTATTCAACTCACTGGCCTGTTTTTTGGGACGAAACTGGAAATGGGCAGTGGGGTTGGGGGAGATTGATTCAGTTATCATGATTCACTCATTTTTCCCCCTAATTTAGGGGATCCAATTCCTCCCCGTCACTAGGGGGCTCCTACATTAAGGCTACATTAAGGCTACTACTACCAGTCAGTCCGCTGAGAGAGCTCGGCCAGTCAGCTCTCTCTAGGCCCTCGGCTGCGAGAGGCTACAGCATCACCCGGGTATCAGACCAGCGATTTCCGGGTGATAGGGCGTAAGAAAGAAAGAACTCAGTTCCAGAGACGAGTTCTTAAGATGAAAATGTTTATTCCGAAACGCATTTTCCCATAGGAAATAATGTAAATGCAGATAATCCGTTCCAGCCCCCAAAATATTACCAACTTCCAACACTATAGTCATATTTTTGCGTTTAAAACCAATCAAAACACTTTAAAAAGACAAGAAAATGAAGTAAAATATAAATAAATAAACATTAGATCTTACTCATACATTTCATTAATTTATGATTCCTCTTGACACTAACTGCTTTAAAAAAAATTAAGTGAAAGTGGCTCCATTTTCATCTTGCTACCGTCCTTGCTAACATTCTTCGGACCCATGATGCTATGTCTTCACTACATCCTGCACAAAATGCAAAAAAACAGAACGCAAAAAAAAATATGGGCTTGGCTTCCCCTGATGCAAACAAGTTTTCTGGACATACGAGCAACATAGCCAGTATTTGGTTCGGCTCAGTTCGCTCGTATGCCGAAAATGATTGGTATTATAATCTCTTGGCGGAGTTTAAATTCCAGGTGGTAAAATGTTGCAGTTCCTCTATAATTCCATAGATGTTGCACCCTAAAATATTCACATTTTGTCAGGCAGCACATCATCCTGTGTGACTGGAGTACACCAGTATTACACATTGCATTTATTGATTATCCAGTGTATGGTCCTTGGGGTGGCTGGGGGGCGGGTTGGAGTGTATCCCAGGGAGGGTGCGAATCCATCGCAGGGCACAAGCGCACCCACTCGGCTACCCAATCAAACAGAGAGAACCCACCAAGCACGGGCAAAACATGCCCCCTTCTTGCTAACATACAAGGGTTAGGGATTCGAACCTCCAACCCTGGGGGTCGAGGCAACAGGGCATGCCAGCAGGATATCCAACACTGTTGAAAATTTTTCGGTAAATTTCGGTAAAGCAACAAATTAATATGAATTTAGTTTTAAAATGACACTGGAAATGGATTTTTAGATAGATCTCCTTTTTCTATGAACCGATTAAAACGTTGACAATTTTTTTTTACTTTAACAAAGTTCTGAGAAGAATATACTGTGCATTTTTCTGGGAAAAGATTGTTATCTATGTGAAAAGGTTATATTTTTCATTCAATAAAAGTCTACAGTGCTGTGAAAAAGTGATTTTTCCTTTGTGCATATTTGTCACACTTAAATGATTAAGATGATCAAACTAATTTTGATTAATATATATATAATAATTAATAATAATATAATAATAATATTATACTTAATATAATAATATTAAATAAATAAATACAAAATGCAGTTTTTAAATGATGATTTCAGTTATTAAGGGGTGGAGCGGGGGGGGGTGATCCTGCCCAATCCTGTCTGGCCCTATGTGAAAAAGTAATTGCCCCCTAATAACCCTTGTTGGCAACAAATGCATCGGAGCTTTCACATCGCTTTCTATACTTTACTTTCTCTGCTGTTCTACAACAATGCAAACTCTTCAGATAAAAATCGCAAACCGGCTTCAACAAAATTCCTCTCCTGATGAAAATCGGGCACTTTTAATTTGCTATTATGGTCTCCTTGTTTATAGGACGCTATTAAGACCAAAGGACAGTTTGTTTTTCCATCCTCGTCCATCTCCATTAAGCAAACTCAATACAATTTTGTGATGAGGGTTGTATAATTAAATGCTAATGGTGCGTTACAGTGACTTGTGAAGCTTTGTGCTTTTATATTCAGTGTTGTTTTTAATTATCTTGACATTTTTCATTAGGACCTTGAAAGGCAGCGATTGTCCGCCATTGCCTCGCGCTGCACGTTAAGACTCGCCTAGACAAAAATCTTTGACCACCTGTTCAGTTAATTCCGCATAAGGAAGTGTTAGAGGCGCGTTCCAGAGCCTCGGCAATCTTTTAAATAGGCACTATAAAGACTGAGCCCACAGCTCGAATGTGTTCTTAGTTAAATGTGATCATAAGGTGATTAAATGGACATTGCATATGCATGGCATGGGCAAAGATTAGCGACAATTTAAGTTAATTAGCGAAATTAATGTGACAATCAAGAGCAATATATTCTGATATTAATTTGCTGATATAGACGTTGTACATGATATAGACCAGGTGTGTGTTGGATCAGTGGCAACGCAGTGGTGTCTGGGCTCAAAATGAGGACACGTACAGTCTTATGCAAAAGTTTGGGCACCCCTTGATAAATAACCAATTTTGGTGATTTTTTAATTGAAAAGTTGTTAACACAGTCTCTCTTGGAAATGAAAAAGATGCACAATATTTTGAGCAAACATTGATGAATAGTTACTTTTTATGTCATAAATTGAACAAAGATTAAAAAAAATAATAACATTATTATGGCACCCTACAAAATCAGTACTTAGTAACACCTCCTCTGGCAGATATCACACCCTGCAAACACTTTTTATAGCCAGCTAAAAGTCTTACAATTCTTGTACTTGGGATTTTTCTCCCATTTTTTCTTGCAAAAGGCTTCTAGTTCTGTAATATTCTTTGGTCGTCTTGCATGCAACCCACAAATTTTCTATGATGTTTAAATCATGGGACTGTGATGGCCGTTCCGAAACCTTCAGCTTGCATCTCTTGAGGTATTTCATAGTGGATTTTGAGGTATGTTTAGGATCGTTGTCCTGTTGTGGAAGCCATCCTCTTTTCAGCTTCAGCTTTTTTACAGATGGTGTGATGTTTGCTTCTAGAATATGTTGGTATTTAGTGGAATCCATTCTTCCCTCCACCCGTGCAATGTTTCCTGTGCCACTGGCTGCAACACAACCCCAAAGCATGATAGATCCACCCCCATGCTTAATAGTTGGCAAGGTGTTCTTTTCATGAAATGCTGCTCCTTTTTTTTCTCCAAACATGCCTTTGCTGATTGTGGCCAAAGAGTTAAATTTTAACTTCATCAGTCCACAGCTCTTGTTTCCAAAACGCATCAGGCTTCTGTAAATGTTCTGTTGCATACTTCTGACGTTGGATTTCATGATGGGGACGGAGGTAAGGTTTTCTTTTGCTGACACTTCAATGAAGGTCTTGTCTGTGCAAGCATCGCTGCACAGTGGAGCGGTGCACCACCACTCCTGAGTCTGCTAAATCTTTTTTTTTTTTTTAAGTCAAATGGGGGTTTTGATTTGTCTTTCTGACCAGCATAAGAGCAGTTCTCTCTGAGAGTCTTCTTGGTCTTCTACATCTCACCTAAACCTCCACAGTTCCCCTGAACTGTCATCTCTTAATTACATTTCTCACTGTGGAAACTGCAAGCTGACAACACTTTGCTATGTTCTTGTAGCCTTCTCCTGCATTTTGGGAATCAATAAGTTTCATTTTCATTTCATTTCTGAGTCTTGCACAGCTGCTTAGAAGAACACATGGTTGTTGAGTGTCTGCAAGTGTGTGCACAAGGTTTGAAGAGTCAGAGTATTTGTAAAGCCTTGAAATTGGCATTTACAAATGACATCTGTTGCCATGCATCAGATCTAACGAGCTGATTAAGGTGTGAAACCTTGTAAAAAGAATCTGAGACTCTGGAACTCTTGGGGTGCTCAAACTTTTGCACAGTACCATAATAATGCTTTTATTTTTTATTTTTGTTTAATTTATGGCATTAGAAGCAACCATGCATCAATGTTTGCTGAAAATATTGTGCATTTTTTCCATTTCAAATTCAAATTCAAATTCAAATTTTATTTGTCACATACAGTCATACACAGTACGATATGCAGTGAAATGCTTGCACGACCGCCAGTGACCTTAAAAAGAAAAAGCTTATACAT
>JAQMYI010000018.1:18918814-18930593 GCA_030014275.1 Clariallabes melas
ATCTCCACATCATTGCATTCAGTTTTTATTCACAATTTGTTAAGTGTCCCAACTTTTTTGGAATCCGGTATGTATATCACCAATAGAGTTACGCCCCTTGTTATCTTGTTCAGATGCTACGGCGTAGCATAATACAGTGTAGGAGGAGGGCGTGAATGGCAGGTGGAAGAGGAGGTGTTTTCAATTTGCATATCATGCATATTCATGATAATAAAAGTGTAGAGATGTTCCCAGAGTGTTTTAGTCATTTTATGCTTCAGTAATAACCAGCATACATGGTTTAAAATATACTGTATATATTCAGGGCTGTTTTAATTCAGCAGAAATAATAAATAATGTATAAAGAAATGTGTTAATTAATGCAATATTAATAAACATGATGTTCTCATGATGCACACATAATTAAAATAATTATTGTTCTTTTTTTTTTCTAAATTAGTACTTTTCTATACTTTAACCTATTGTTGATTATATAGAGGGGAATGTTGTTATGGCCAGAGTAGTATCCTGAGTTCTTCTTTCCTTCTGTAAGGGAATGGAGGCTGGGCTCCGCTAGACTCGGACAGATATCGATGGCTGCAGGTGGACCTCCGGAGCAGGAAACAGATCACAGCCATCGCGACACAGGGACGATACAGCAGTACAGACTGGACTAAACAGTACCGGCTGCTCTACAGTGACACGGCGACTAACTGGAAGCCTTATAGGCAGGATGGCAACATATGGGTTAATATTATTATGCAATATTATATTATATTAATATTATATAATATTCTCTTTCTTTTTTTTTTTTTTCAAAGTTTTGCCGTATGGACTAAACCCTACTTGCTATCTGAAATAGGGGCAAAATATTTTCACCACTGGTATGTTTAATTATATGGCAATAGTAAAGGTCACCATTGTTAGGTTCTAGATGAGTACAAGACTAGGTCTAGCCAAGATTATGTCAGGAATAAGTATTAATTGGGTAGAGGTGATGTAATGGGCAAGTGCATATGAAAGCACGATAAAGTCAACGTGAGTTCAAAAAAATTAAGTGCTTTAACGCTCAGGATTTATTTCAGCTAGTTGGTATTATTTGTGCATTGGGAAAAAATGCCAAGGTACTGGATATATAATTATAAAGTGAACTATAATTATAAAATAAGGCTGTCCAGGTATTTTTTTTTTTCAAATCCATTTCACACCATGATAACTCTTCTTTCTTGATTTCTTTCTTTCGTATTTTTTTTTTAATTCTCCTTGCTTTCTGTCTTTCTTTACATATTTATATTTTTTTCCTAATTCTGTATAATGTCCCATTATTTGTAATTCTAAATAATTTTATTACATCATATAAAATAAACTATATAATATAATATGCAATAATATTTATTTATGTATTTATATATTTATTTATTTATCATTTTATCAACAATAAAAATGCATGCAGTTACACTATATAATATTCATATACAGTAATTATTTATTTGTAATATCTTATTGTTGACTTTCTTTATTATCCCATGATTTGTAGTTATTCTGTTTGAACTTTATAATTTTAAATTATTTTATTATAATTATAAATATAAATATTGCATGCAGTTATACGATATATTTTATTTATTTATTTATTTGATTATTATTATTATTGATTATTATCCCATCATTCATTGTTATGCTTTTTGAACATTATAATTATTGTATTAGAACAACAAATAATGCATGAATTTAATTTTCATGAAAATTCTGACGTTCCGTGAAGTTCTGCAAGGTCCGCAAGCTTCGGTGAGGGCCGCAAAAAAATGAAACGTTTAATTTTGCGCACGGAAAACCGTACTCACAGCGCCAAAACTCGCAGTGAATCATGATGAATCGTACTTACGGCCACCGCGCGAAACCGCGTAGGTGAGATAGGGGTATTAGTAGTTAACAGATTATGGGCCAAACTTCGCTGAGTGATGATGGTCGAATAATAATAAAGGTCTTGACTAAAACAACACGCATAAGGAATCACAAAGAAGTTTTCTTTTTCTTCAATGGAAAAGTACATTAACTAGTTACTTTTATCAGAAACTAACGCTGTAATGTAACTGATTACTTTTTAAAGACAGTAATTTTGTAATGTAATTAGTTACTTTAAAAAGTAACACTGAGTGTTACCACTGGACTAAATTATTGTTTTAAAAACTGTTTAAGATATCCAGTTTGATTATTTTATCTAAATATCTTAGAATTTTACAAATTTAGCTCTAGTTTTCTGTATCTAATACAGCACAAGCAGTTCTTGTGGCTCTGCTGTATAAGATCATGATACAAAAGACCAAATCCATTTTTGTACTATAACACTCCATTCCTCATTTTTATATTTTCTTAACTTCCCTACCTTTTTTCTCCTCTTCCTTTATTACTAATTACAGTAAATAATTGATTCTCCTCAGGGTCCAGGAATGGAGTGCAGCATTATTGCACTCATCACTCACTTTGTATATTATGAGATAATAAATAAAATTGAAAAAAGAATTGCTCACAGCTAATGAACCGAAGTAAATTAGAATGGAGGATTGTCATCGTGCAAGCCGGGTGCACTGAGGCATCGTCTGATTGATGTGTTTAGACAGTAAAGCAATCACAGGAGATTGTGTTCGGGTCTGATGGGTCTCTTCACTTATCTCACAGACGTTCTCAGGTAACTGGAACTCGGAGCGAGTGGTTCGTCACGAACTGCAATACACCATCGTGGCCCGATATCTGCGTTTTATTCCCTTAGAATGGAGTACAGAAGGGCGAGTCGGGATGAGGGTCGAGGTCTACGGCTGCGCATATTGTAAGTACCTGCTTTTATTCTTCATACTTTTGACTTACAGCTAGTGTTTATCTCATTGTTGCTGTTTTTTTTTAGTTTTTTTTTTTAGAATTTACTGATTTACTGCAAGGGTTTTATTAGGTTAAAATATTTAACTTGGACTTTTGACTGTACAGAATAACAGAACACAATTATGACAGTAAAACCAACCTGGCTGTGATCAGTCTGCCTGCTTTACGTCTGAAATGCTGGCCTCCCAGGAACTCCTTTAATGGCCAAAAGTGCCTGCTTTTTGACTTTCAGCTAGTATTTATCTAATTGTGTGGTTTTTTTTTTTTTTAGATTTAACTGAGTAACTGCAGAAAGTTTAATAGTTTAAAATATGAGGGGTGTTCAAGTCAAACTGGGACTTTTGACTTGTGCAAAATAACGAAAGAGTAAAAACAATCTATCCGTGGTCAGATTGTCTGCTTCACGTCTGAAACACTGGCCTCCTTTAATGGCCCACACATGGGGTAAGAGCTTGGAACAGGGTCAGGACTATACAGGTGATTTAAGCGTCAATCGATTTTACGCTTTCATTCAGCAGAAATTGCATAACAAGTCCTGGTTGACTTGAACGCCCCTTGTAGATCTGTAACAATGACATATAGTAGAGGGACGGCTTGAAATGTTCGATAAATATCAGTTTTACACCTTCAATCACAAGTCCCAGTTTGACTTGATCACCCTGTGTAATTTATGGGATAAATAAATTAAGTGAGATAGTCAGGGGTTAATGGGTCTGTTACATAACTCATAGTGCAAATAACACTATTAGCTACTCAGGCTTAATCTATTTTAAATAAATTTGTGCATGTGTGCCAATCATTAGTGTGTAAGACATAAATAATTTGCGGCAACAGATTTCCCTAAACACTTCAAGTGAAGTCTACTTGTTAGAGGATTTACAACTTCCATAAACCCATTAATGTGCTAAGATTTATGTCCCTCAATGATATACAGTACAATAAATTTTCAATTATTTTCTATTCTATACCGTATACACATAGCTGTATCATGTTATTCCTCAAGTAGAGACTTGCTGGCAAAGTGAATTGTTTTCAGTAATGCCTTATTTAAAAAGTACTGAACTTTTCATACTTCATGCAGAGCCACGTTGACTTGCTGGGATGATAAATAACAGCACACTCAAAAGTACAACTCGTCTCTTAGGGTCCACTTAATGTCTCTTAAATGAGTTTTAAATGAGGCTCATTACTTGTACTCTGAAACTGTATAAATGATCTAACTCTAGTGACAGGAGTTTGTCATGGTTTATTATAACTCGTCAGAAAACGAGACTGTAATGCAGTAATGAGATTTAATCGAGGAACGTCCTAAACAGAAAGGTAAATCAAAACCTGAACAAACACCAAAACCAGAACCATGGAACAATATTCCAAGACTTGCATAGAATATACTGTTTGGTCACTCTGAATGTGCTGAAGTACTATAAGTTGTGACAGCCATGTTTGGAGGCCTAAGTGTGTTACAGCAAATGGAGGTTTTTTGTTTTTTTTTTTGCAACTTTTGGTTGTGGACTTTGTTAATCCTACATTTCTTGATTTTTTTTTTAGAATGCTTTTTTGCTTCAAGAGCTAACGCAATGCCTGAGGTATCACTTAGAAGAGTAGATTTTTGGCTTACTGTACATCATTTCCTAAATGTTCTTCGGAAAAAGCAATTTGATCAGTAGAATATAGAATACAGTAGAACTACTAGGGGCGTTCAAGTCAAATTGGGACTTGTGACGAACCAATTGAAGGCATAAAACGAATGGCCATTTACAGAAGACTTTAAGCACAGTAAGTTGATGAGACTCTCATCCGCAGTAAAACATTTGAATGGTGCAAAGATTTTTAAAAAGGCTGTAAGTCCATGAATGATCATCCTGGCCAAGGTGGCTCGGAGCCAACTGCAGTTGTTCCTGGCTGATAAAAATCGATGGACAACTTGATACTTTAAGAGATGCATCTGTCTGTCTGTGGGAACTGTACACATCATTATGGGAGTTCCTGGGAGGCCAGCGTTTTACATGTGAAGCATGCAGTCCGATCATGGCTCTGATATACTTATAAAACTTTCTACCTTGATGGTTTCCAAGTACTAGCAAAACTCCGGTATAAGTGCATTAATGTCGCAGGGGATTATATAGAATATAACAAAGTCTTAATTTCAGGTGACACTTCAGACACAATGACTTTACCATATATATTTTTTTAACCTATCCTATTTTTTCCATGTGATTTAAGGGGCCGATGTGATCAGTTTCGATGGACAGGGTGTACTCTCTTACCGCTTCCGACAGAAGAAGATGAAGATCCTGAAAGACGTTATTTCGTTAAGGTTTAAGACCAGTAAAGGAGACGGCCTTCTGCTTCACGGAGAGGGACAGCAAGGCGATTACCTCAGTCTGGAGCTACGCATGGCCAAACTGCTGCTACAGATCAATCTGGGTAATGTCATAGATGTTGGAAGTTGGGGCCTGGCGCCTGTACACCCGCTGCCAGCACCAAGATTTTAGCTTATATTCGCCCGACGTTCATATTTATACAGGTATATCATTACAAAATAAATGATATCCTCTTATATTATTAGGGATGTAGTGTGGGGATATCGTTAACAACCCCATGAACACGAGTGTCATATTGCTTTTATACAACAGTTCTACTTCAGACAAAATGTGCCTGAAGACACCAGACTGTGTTTTCGTTTGTGTGTTCTGACTTTGTTTCTTCAGTCTCCGCTCCAAAAATGTCCGTAAAGAGATTTCGATCTCTGCTTGTAGTTCAGCTACCTCTCATTGAATGAATGGAATGTTGACGTCCTATAATTCAACGGTTGAAGTTTATCCAACGCCGAGTGAGTCCAAGTGTGGTTGTGCCAGGATATCCCCACTCACGGAATGACAAGTAGAAATTAATAAATTGTTTGTCCAGACCTAGCTGTTGTATAAGAAAAATACAAATAATAATAAGTAAATAACTAAATAAAGCCGAGCAAAACAAAGGCTGTTTTTGCCTAGCAGCCCCCTGCTAAAAATCCAGCATGGCCTCATAGTTTCAACACCCCTGGGTAAGATTTTACTTGACCAGACTTATCTTATCTGACATCTTATACCCCCATCTCACCTAGATGCGGAGTTAGGCACCGTGAGTCGCCGCAATTGCCCGCCGAAGTTCCGCTGGCGTTCCGCGAAGTTCTGTAAGGACCGCAAGCTTCCGCGAGGACGGGCAACAAAAATTAAACATATTTGCCCTCTAAAATTTGACACTAGAGGGCAAATTAAACATGTTTAATTTTTCGCGCGGAAAGATGGAAACGTACTCACACCGCCAAAAACTCGCGGTGAATCATGATGAACCATACTTATGGCCACCACGCGAAACCGCGTAGGTGAGATAGGGGTATTAAATGTGAATCCATGTGATTGAGGAGTGTGTAGCGTCTTCTTTTTGGAAAGAAAACTGACTGTCTCCCTTGGAGTTAATTTCGTACAAGCTGGGCTAGAAATTAACACCCGCCCACGAGCCAAATGTGGATAAAATTTGACACTAGAGGGCAAATTTATGCAGGCAAGCTTTTCACTGCTGCATATGAATGATATAACAATGCCTATTAATAAGTCATTTATAAGTGTTAACAAATATAACAGTTGTTTTATAATTTTGTAATTATGTATAACACCACATGGCATTATAATGAACAGAGACTCAGGTGTTACATGGTTATGAGTTATAAAAGAATGACTTACGACTTAACACCATGAACATGCCAATTGTAATACAAACTAGCTTGTAAATATCATAACTGTAAAACAACTAGCTTATAAATGTGCTAAGTGTAAAGCAACAAGCTAGTAAAAATTCAAATGTTTAGCTTGTGCATATGCTACATTAAACCACTAACTTGTGACTATGGTAATTTTAAAACAACTACCCTTTGAATATGCTACATGTCAAGCAACTACCCTGTAACCTAAGTTTAAAACAATTATAGTGTGAGTGTGATAAGTTTAAAACAACTAGCCTGTGAGTACACTACATGTAAAAGTACTAGCCTGTAAATATGCTAACTTTAAAAACAACTAGCTGGTGAGTATAGCATGATAAGTTTAAAACAACTAGCTGGTGAGTATGCTACATGTAAGACAACTAGCTTGTAAATATGCTAAGTTAAAAAAAAAAAAAAAAAACTAGCCTGCACTGTAAGTATGCTTAGTTTGAAACAACTAGCCTGTGAGTATAATACTGTACATGTAAAACAACTAGCCTGTAGAAATGCTAAATTTAAAACAACTAGCCTCTGAGTATAGCATGCTACGTTTAAATAACTAGTTTGTAAGTATGCTAACTTTGAATAAAAAAAATCCAACTAGCCTTTGAGTATAATACATGTAAAAAGAAAGAAAAAAAGAAGAAAAAAAACTAGCCTGTAAAAAAAAAAATGCTAAGTTTAAAACAACTAGCCTCTGAGTATAGCATGCTAAGTTTAAAATAACTAGGCTGTGAGTATGCTATGTTTAAAACAACTAGCCTGTAAATATGCTAGGTTTTAAACAACTAGCCTGTGAGTATACTAAGTTTAAAACAACTAGCTTGTAAATATACTAAGTTAAAAACAACCAGCCTGTACATATACTACATGTAAAACAACTGGTCTGTGAATATGGTAAAGTATATATTACCTGGTGAAAATGCTACATGTAAAACACATGAAGCGAATGATTATACTAACTTGCATATGCTAGCCAGAAGACAATTTAGATATTGAATTGTTCTAAATGAAGTGCTCAACTGTGTGACTATGTTGTTAGTGCTTCAACAAGTGTTCCTTCACCAAAAACCATAATGCCATGACCATATTTACTTCTGGACATGTTTTCCAAGCTTCAGACTTTTTCCTTTTGTTTAGTTTGAATTTGTATTTTCCATCCATTTGCGATAAACTCTGAGAGGCTTAACATTTCCCCCTGATGCTCGTCTACTCCAGGTAGCAACCAGTACGGCTCCATCCAAGGTCACACCTCAGTGTCCAGCGGCAGCCTGCTGGACGACGACCACTGGCACACCGTGCGGATCGAGAGATACCGCCGCAGCGTGAACTTCACCCTGGACGAGCACATGCAGAGTTTCCGAACCAACGGCGAGTTCGACCATCTCGACCTGGACTACGAGGTCAGGACTTGAGCTTGTTTCCTTTTGCTGTGTTGGTGCATATTTCTGACTCCTTAGCTTGAATTATAACACTGGCTGCAGTACATCTTGTAATCCTGAGGTGGTATTTCATCATTATTTGCGCTTCTGTGGAAATGTCTGGCATTATTATTCATTTATGAGACGCAAAAATGCAGGCTTTGGACAGATTTTTAAATTAGCCTCCAGCTATCTCTCAGCAGCCCCTCTGCCTGTCCCATGAGTCACGTCATGCAGCGGCTAGGCCATGAATATTTGAATATAATCCTGAAAATACCGAAATATAATAATACAACTTTGTCCCTCTTGCTCCTTCTCACCTTATTTTATTTTATTTTTTTTATTCATCGGTTTCTTTAATTATTACCCTGATGCAAGTGGAAGTTCCTCACTGCAACAATTGTAAAATTGTTCACTAAGGCCTATTAGCAATCAGTGACACGTGAGAACACTTCATTATCTGGAGCAGTGCGGGGTTTATAGCTTCGACATGACTCTTATAGCCTGCATCCACACAGTCACATTCTTCCTCACAGCTTTTTGCAAGAGTGAATGCATGTTCATTGTATGTGTTAGGATATTTATTGAGGTGTTCATCTGCCGTACACGGAAAAAAAAATTGCATCTCAGGATACTACAAGGAAAGACATCTAATTATTTTTAAATGCGTGCCTCATTACTGTTAGAATAAAATCTTGTTATTCTAAGGAAAAATCTTATTATAGTGATACTGTACATGTATCTTGTTACTATTAGAAAAACATGTGAAAAAATCATTTAGTTTTGAGATATTTATCTCATTACAATTAAATGAGATAAATACGCCTTAAGAAGAAATGTTTTCATCATTATTATAAGACATTGTTTTGTTTTTATGAATCAAATATAATTTATTTTATTAAAAAACATTCCATAACAGGGAAGCATCTAATTTTTATTGGAAAACATCATGTTGTTACATACATGCACATACAACATTGTTACATACATGTAAACACCTCATAATTATGAGATCTGTGTCTCATTACTTAGAAGATAACAATCTTATTATATGAAAAATTATATTGAATTTGTGAGAAAGTAATTTCTTATTGTAAACTTAGAAAGTATTTCTTGTGAGAAAGTGCTGTGTTAATAAGAAAAAATATCGTGTTTTTATGAGATAAGAAAATATCTTGCTCTTATGAGATTAGAAACTATCTTGTTTTTATGAGAGACTATTTTGTTCCTATAAGATTAGAAAGTAGCTTGTTCGTATCATATAAGAAAGTATTTTGTTCTTATGAGGAAGTATCTTGTAATTGTGAGAAACTTGATGATGACAACATTAGAAGACTTGATGATTGTGAGAAACTTACGTTAGATGACATGACATGGAGCTTGTGGAGCTCTTCAAAGACAGAGAAACTAACTTATATAAAAAATATCTCATTATTATGTGGAAGTGTCTTGTTATTGGGAGATTAGAAACCATTTTGTTATTACCAGTAAAGTTAATTTATGTAAGACATGTATCTCACTACAATTAGAAAACATATTACAGTACAAGTATCTTAATATGTTTTTACAAGTAAGCATCTCTATTATGGTACAACAAGAAAAACATCTTATTATTTTGAGAAATATATTTATTACTGTTAAAAAATATCCAGTTACAATAAATAAGTATTTTGTTATTCTAAGAGCAGAAACATGTTGAAATTATGATATTTGAAATGATCTTGTTATTATTAAAAAAAAGTACCTTGAAATTGTAAAATAGATATCTCATTACTATTGGAAAACATCTTGTTAAATGAGTATTATCTCATTTCCATCATTATTATTAGAAAACCTCTAATTACTACAGGAGAAGCATCTTGATATTGCGTGAAAATATTTCATTATTTAACAAAGAAAATCTCTCATTTTTACAATTAAAGCATCTCTATTATTAGAATACACCATGCTGCTACAAGAAAAGTATCTTGTTGTTATGCGAATTGTACCTCATTACTATTAGAAAACATCTTATTATGGTGATTCCTACAAGAAAAGCATCTTGTTATTGCATGAAAACATCTTGTTATTATTGAACATAGAAAAGCATCTTGTTTTCACAAGATAAGCATTTTGTCACTGCAACAAAACATCTTGTTATTTTGAGACAAATATGTTATATAAACAAAATAGCTTGCTTTTATAGAGTATCTTACATGTTTCCCAGCTGACTGATCCTGACGAGAGCCATTGTGGACAGAATTAGTCCGATTACATTCATTTGCAACCCTGACGTTTCTCATGTTATTTACATTGAGCGAGGAATAAAATAACATCTAACGAGTCTGTTATCTCATAATAATGATCTAAGGATAATTGTGTTCACAGATCAGTTTTGGAGGTATGCCTGCATCAGCCAAGCCCAGTTCAGGAGCTCCGCAGAATTTCATCGGCTGCATGGAGGACATCCACTACAACGGGGACAACATCACCAACCTCACACGCAGGAAACGAGTCGACACATCCAGCTTTGTAAGGGTTTAATTTTTTAATCCCTTTTTTTAGCAGCTGAGTCAGTGGTGGTTCTGGACCATCTCACTCTGCGAGGCTCATGCTGGGTCCAGATGCTCAGTTAGTAGGAACATTAGTCCACATGTTTGCTTCGCTAAGCACAGTGAAGGAGAGCAGGTCGGTGCTTAGCGTGGGAGGTTGTCATCATTTAGTTAGTTAGCTATTTCAGAACACACTGCATTTGAGAGCATTGGCTGGCTTATCATAACAAAGCAAGAAAAATCTGACTTGTAGTGTCTCTGTCATGCTTTTGAACGACTCTCATTTGTGCTATGTCCAACCGTTTGCAGTGCATTAAGCTTGGAGAGTTTTGTTTTTAGCCATAAACATGTAAGTGTGACTTTACTTTCCACTGTTCTTGAACCTTCCTCTGCAGTGTATAGTGTGTGTGTGCGTCTGTGTTGTTTGATTCCCCAGTAGAAACCATGTAGACAGCTGTTTTGCAGTGAACAACTCATTAGTGGAAGCAGTGAACTAATGAGTTGGACACTAGGGTAACGACAATGCATGTAAATCCTTCTTCCTGAATTCTTACAGCTACTGTATGTAACCAAATCATTTCCCAGATTCTCTGTGCATTCACTTCCTTTGGAGTATTAGACAAACCCCAAACCTTTTGTTTTATACCGTATACTGTATATGTTGCTTTGCTGTGTATGTACAGTAGTGAGTGTACAAAAAAAAAAATTATGTTAAATAATGTCAAGAATCAAAATTAGTTTGGGCTATTAAAGGAGTTCCTGGGACGCCAGTGTTTCAGACATGAAGCAGGCAGTCCAATCATGGCTCAGGTGTACTGAGAAAACTTTCTACCTTGATGGTATCCAAGCACTTGTAAAAAGCTGGGATACGTGCATTAGTGTAGCAAAGGGAGTTTTTACTCTCATAACTGTTCTGTTGTACTGCACAATCAAAAGTCGGGCTTTGACTTTAACGCCCCAATATATGATGTCTTGAGGAAGATTCAAGATTCAAGATTCAAAGAACTTTATTAATCCCAGAGGGAAATTGCTCAATGATTATTATTAGCTTAATGACTCTGGACTCCAGGTTATGTCCCAGTCAAAAGTCCCAGTTTGACTTATACGGCCCTTGTAGTTTATTGTAATTTTGCTCTTTGTCAAGTCTTGATATATATATATTAGTGGTGGGCCGTTATCGGCGTTAACGTGCTGTGTTAACGTGAGACTCTTATCGGGCGATAAAA
>JAQMYI010000018.1:18942682-18953676 GCA_030014275.1 Clariallabes melas
TCTTTAAGTAAAGCTTGCCATATCAGCGGTTATACAGGACAGTGTTTTCACTGTAACACGATAAGTTGTTATTATGTAATTGACAATGTATTAGAACATTAATATAATGCTGTGATTGATGTTAGAGCCAACACAACTATCAGATTAATAAAAGATTAATCAACTCCATCTATTCTGGAATTAAATCAGAATTAAAAGATCAACAATGCTACTGTATTATGGTGTAATTATTTTAAATGTATTATCATTGTTGTTTTTTAATGTTTAAGGACTTTTTTTTTTTTTTTTTTTTTTTTAGACGGCCCGCCGTACACCTGGTGGGTCGGACGTGGGAACGAGAGACACTTCTACTGGGGCGGCTCAGGGCCCGGAATCCAGAAATGCGCCTGCGGCATCGAGCGCAACTGCACCGACCCAAACTACTACTGCAACTGTGACGCGGACCAGAGACAATGGTGAGACATGAGAACATGAGAACTTCTCCCTCTCTTTCTCTCTCTGACATACTCTAACACCCAAAGCTGTTATTACACGGAACAGGATGAAGCTTAATTATAATACAGTTTGAAACTAATAAACAGTTTTACAGTGAACCTGTATGTACAGTGTTTTTACAGGACAATAACTAATTTTACTTTATGCAGCAGATTTTCAAAAAAAAATTTTAAAAATCCTATTTTTTAAATTTTACTTAAATGGGAAATGATTAAATTTTTGAGACATTAAGCAAATGTATTCTATATCGAAATGCAGTATAGCCTAATTGTTTTAGGTCTTTTTTTTAACCTTTACTATTGTTATTTTAAAATACCAAAATATTCTAAGGTTAGTACAGGTTGTTTTTTTCTGTTTTTTTATTTTATTTTTGGTTTGTTTTTTTCCTCTCTTTTTGTTCACCTGTTATTTTACTGTTGATTTGTGACAAATTGTATAAGTACATTATGCGCCAAAATGTACAATACTGAAGCTCAGGCGGTGTGATGTGATATTTTTGGTCACATTGTCCAGCCCTACATATCATCTGTACTGTTACTACGATATACATTAACCCTGAACCAGACATCATTTTAGTACAAACTCTGTGTGGTTCTAATATAAGTCCAGCGAGCTCGACGAACTGAATAAGATGAAATGAATTCCGTAGACACCTGCAAGTCCAGGCATGAGGAATGACGTAATGACACGTCCCCCTCTGGTGGTCAGGATGATTTATTCGGTGTGTTATTTTCTTGATTTGTTTGGTCTCAGGCGTGAGGACGCAGGTGTGTTGATGTATAAGGACCATCTCCCTGTTACCCAAGTGGTTGTCGGAGACACGCGGCGTTCCGGATCCGAGGCCAAGCTTACCGTGGGACCTCTCCGCTGCCAAGGAGATCGTACGTGAAGTGCATTTTGGGGGGGAAAAAACAATTTAGGATGCATGAGACTTTTTACACCCTTGTGTATAATCTGTGCTTGCTGGTTTGTGCCTGTTATGGTTTTTATTTCATACAAGATATCTCAGCTTATGACTCTTCTCGTTTCTTAGGAAACTTCTGGAACGCCGCATCCTTCATCACCCCGGCAGCGTATCTGCATTTCCCCACATTCCAAGCCGAGTCCAGCGCCGACATCAGCTTCTACTTCAAGACCTCGTCCTCGCACGGGATCTTCCTGGAAAACCTGGGGAACACCGACTTCATTCGCATCGAGCTGAAATGTGAGGGTTTTGTTTTTTTGTTTTGTTTTTGGGGTGAAAAATAATAAATAATAAGAAAGTTTGACCATGCTGACGTAGATTGTTTTGCCAGCATGATTTATTTCTTTTACACCACAGCAAAATACTAAGAGTTACTTCGATAATTATTGCGCTATTATATTACTAATGCATTATTGTAGTCGAAAGTTATTTACAACAATGTACGTCGTCCTCTATAGAAGTTACTGCATAAGAAACATTATAAGAAATAATTACCTGCTGCTCATCCGAGTAAAGAAGGACATGTCTTGGTTTAAAATTCCTTCGATCAGAACAACATCCATTACAAGTCAGTTGAATTGTTTTATTTTTGTTTACTTGTTTATTTTCTCACGCAGCCCCTAACGTGGTCTCCTTCTCCTTCGATGTGGGCAACGGGCCTGTGGAGCTGAGCGTGCGCTCGTCGGCACCCCTCAACAACAACCAGTGGCACAGAGTCGAGGCCGAACGCAACGTGAAAGAAGCCGTACTGCGACTGGATAAAGCGTACAGAGACGTGCGTCTAGCTCCGCCCCAAGGCCACACCCGTCTCCAGCTGTTCAGTCAGCTCTTCATCGGTAAAAAGAACGCACTCTTTTTTGTTCATCCTTGAGAGCTGAAGCTTTCTCTTCCTCTTATAATAAATGAAGGGATATTGATTTTTTTTTTCGCTCTAGGCGCCTCAGGAGGGCAGAGGGGATTTCTGGGATGCATTCGCTCGCTTAGGATGAACGGCGTGACCCTTGACCTGGAGGAGAGGGCCAAGGTGACTCCAGGGGTGAAGCCCGGCTGCTCGGGTCACTGCCCCAGCTACGGCACACGCTGCCAAAACGGAGGCAAGTGTGTGGAGAAATATAACGGCTACACGTGCGACTGCAGCCTCACGGCCTTCGACGGACCCTTCTGCTCCGACGGTATGTAGGACGGTCATCCTGTAATCTACTGCACTGTACATTGCTTGACATTGTGTTTGCTCAATTCAATTATTTTGTACAAGAGAAAAATGATTATCTTATAATAATAATAATAATAATAATAATAATAATAATCAGTAAGGGTCACCAAGTATTTTAGAGATTTTAAACTTTATAGAGATTTTAATCTTTACTACTGTCAGGAGACATTAGGGATGGAAATCACCACGGACCACCTGATACGATTTTATAAATATTCTGATTCTATATATACTGTACAATTCTAAACAAACTTAGCCAATAAGTTGCTCATGTGCCACCTGTAGGACTATAGAAGAGCTGCAACTCATCAAATGCAAACATATTTCAATTAAAAACTAATCAAATTATTTGGGAGTCTATACATGAGTCACCACACATGTAAATCAGGACACATAACCAAATCAATTTTAATCTCCATTTTCAAATGACATCAGCTCTTAAACCCTGTTACAAACTCAAATCCTAAAGGATACATAAAAGTAAAGTAAACAAAAGTAAACATACTGTATAGTACAAGATATAGTAAATATTTCTGTTATTCATGTGTCATTCATCATACTGAAATTATTATTAATAATATCAGCAGATTTAAATTAGGGGTAGAATTTCCACTCAAGTTTAAATATGTAAGTTGAACCAAAATAATCAATGGGAAAATTTGGTATTAAATATAATTAAGTAGGCTCACAAACTTGACATTATATCAATGTTTAAAAGCAAGGCCAAAAAAAGTTTCTCACATGTGTATGCATATTTTTAACTGTTATAATATTTGTGTTTTGACTTGATATAAGACAATTAAAAAAAAATTTAAAAAGCAGTGTATTTACAGTGTAAAAGCAGGGTAAGATACTGATTAACTTTTTACTACATTATTGAATTGTTTTTCTTTAATATTGTTTAAGTTTAAGTTTTTTGTTTTTTTTGTTTCAAAAATAATTTTTGGCGTTTTATATATTTTGTTTTTATTCCTTCAATTTGTTTCATTTTATCCAGAACGTTGAATCCAGAGCAGTAAACCAGGAGTCTGCATGTTCACTGTAGGTTTTTTTTTTTTTTTTAACCACATGACCCCTGGAGGGCTCCATAAAGCTGGACGGGATGAATTACTCTTTCTTTCTGGTCAATCCTAAAGACACTAGCCAATCACAGACATGTATTTGCTCATATGTGCAGAAGAGGGCGCTCTTTTTTGAATGTCTTGCTTGTTTTCTGATCTGAACCCAGACGGCATTTAGTTTTCGTTGTCTGTTAAGCCTTTGTCCATTTCCATCCCTTGTGCTCCAGATGTGGGCGGGTACTTTGAAAGCGGCACGCTGGTCCGCTACGACTTCATGTCTGGCAGCATCTCGTCTCCTGTGGTGATGGCCGCGTCAGGAGCGCTGAGTGTGGAGGGCAACCTGACGCAGGAGGAGCTCAGCTTCAGCTTCAGCACCTCTCACGCCCCCTCGGTTCTCGCCTACATCAGCTCCAGGACTCAGGACTACCTGGCTGTGGTGCTGCGCCACAACGGTGAGCAGAAATGGAAGCAAAGACGATGTGATGATGATGATGATGATGATGATATTTTATTTTGCATCTAAATTTGTGCTTGATGTAGACTTTACATATAGAATATAGATTTTTCTTTAATCTTGTTAGCTTCTGTGTCTTTTATTTCCATGTTGTGTGCAATACCTAGCTTGTAAATCTATATTCCTGTAATATTTTCACTTGTAAATTTCTTTGTTGCCATGTTTTTTTCTCTCAGGTACGCTGCAGATCCGCTACAACCTGGGCGGCCTGAAGGAACCATTCGTTATCAGCCTGGATCACCGCAACATGGCTAACGGTCAGCCGCACAGCGTCAACATCAGCCGGCATGACAGACTCATTCATCTACAGGTCAGACACGACTCTCAATTTAATACTAATAGAGATGAGCATTAGAGGTTCGTCAGTGCTCCCAGTCTCCTGATTTATACTGGAATACAATATTATATATTATATAATTTATATAATTTAAAGAGTTTGTAGAAATAGTTTAAAAATTAAAAATTTAATTTTGAAAAAGCTAAAAAAAAATAAGTAATAAATGATTAAATGATTTATAGGTAAATAATACGTTAATTATATAATAATTAATAATACATTTATATAATAAATAATGTATAATATAATGCATTATATAATATTAATAATATATTAATACATTAAATGATTACATTAAAGCTAAAAATAAACTTTGATGTATTCAATTAATGTATTATTTTCATTTCAGGTTGAAGCCCATGTGCATGTCTCTCTCTCTGTCTTTCTGTACGGCAGAACTTTCTGTCTAACTTATTAATACAAAGAAATGACATTTTGTAAGGTTGAGTATCTTACGCCTTGTTTACGCTAAGTTGTACTTCTTTCGTCGTCAGACAACTAAATACACTCCCTGCTCGGTAATCAGAGAGTGAATCACAGATGATAAATGGAAAAAGTAGATCAGATAAAGTTGGAGTTTTGTCTTAAAATTACTCCAGCGTATTAAAATTCACTTATACCACTTTAGTGCTACAGTCAGCACTGAAACTATGAACTAATCTCATTAAAAATACTAAGTTTAGCTATTGCCCAGCGATGGATTGGCACCCTGTCCAGGGTGTACCCCGCCTCGTGCCCTAAGTCTCCTGGAATAGGCTCCAGGTATACAGGATAAAGCGGTATAGAAGATGAGTGAGTGAGTGAGTAAATGAGTTTAGCTTTTGCAATGAATATCTATTGGTGCATAGCTTACTTTAAGGTAGATTAATAAATCTGGTACGTAACTGTTCATAACATCGCTTTTACTCAACATTTTGATTGAATTTATGGCACTTCAGGCAGATGTCTCTTGATGCTTAAGTGTCTTAACCCTAACACGGTTAAATTCATGCGCCATTTCCTGTATTTCTTGCCGTATTCCTGTATTTTGTTACTCTGACGCCACTAAAATTGACGACGTTATCGTACGCCTTCTGAAATTAAAGTATTTCATTTAAAAAGGGGAAGGTATGTCTGAATTTCACATTCCTTATTTTTGTGTGAACACCCAATAAAACCAAAAACAAATTAAAAAAAGAAATAAAACTTTCTTAACAGTGGCTTGATTCCAATTTTTATGAACTTTTTATTTAAAAAAAAAAATACTCGCTAATACTTGCTTTACCTTGGCCCATACCTGCTGTAAATTATAATAAATAATAACATAAACAGTGAACTGTAACATATATATATTAGTAGCCTGTGTTAGTGCTATCTATGTGTGTATTTTTATATTTGTATGTTTTTCCATGTGTACAGTTAGATCATTACCCCACCATGACCTACTCCCTCCCTGAAGCATCCGACACCGAGTTCAACCTGATCAAGACCATTTTCCTCGGAAAAGTCTATGGTGAGTAATTATTTATTAATTTTTTTTATGTACAAGTAATTCCAGTCATTAAGCTAAGTTTCCACAAGACATAAAATGTCGGGGTGTACCTAACCCTAGGTAGAAGGTTTTCTTAGAACTCCAGAGCCAATGAGACTTTCTGCTTCATGTCTAAAACCCCGTTCACGGGAACGATTGCAGTTTTCTCCGAACCTTCTTTAAAATGTTTCCACCATTCAAATATTGTACTGCAGAGTCTCATTACCATAATGTACTTGAAGTCTTCTGCAAATGTCAATCGCTTTTACACTTTCATTCACCAGAAAGTTTATCACAAGTCCTGGTTTGACTTTGTACTATGCTGATACCATATACAGTGAAACCTCGGATTACGAGTAACGCGGTTTGCGAGTGTTCTGCAAGACGAGCACAGATTTTTAATACATTTTGACTTGGAAACGAACAAGTCTTGGTTTACGAGTGCCGAGTATCATGTATCATGCATGCGCTTCTCGTTTTTACGCTGAGCGACACGTGATCACAACTTGTGCTGCAAATTTGTTTTATTTTTACTTTATATTTTGCATTAATTATTTTTATGTGTTTATTTTTGTGGGCTGTGGAACGAATAATTTGAGTTTTCCATTATTTCTTATGGGAAGATTCGCTTTGAGTTTTTTTGAGTGTTCCACTGTATAATAAATATATAGTTCCCGATTTTCATTGATTAATAATAAGGTCAACAATTTTCCATAAATCACAGGTTTACATGAATTCGCTGTGTTTGTCTCATTACTATTTTATCATTTTTATAATGACTGTGCATACAGGGATATGGTGATGTTTTCTGTATACAGGTAGTCCCAGAATTTTCACAGATACAAACAGACCGCGGCTCTACTTGCAGGGCAATCGCGGAAGTAGCCCACGTGTATTGTACAAAAAAAAATAGATACTGCAGTGCACCAAATACCAATATTTACAATAATATACAATATTTTCAGCGTGTAAGTGAATGTCTAAAATGTCTAAAGTCCAGTATATTGTATGTGTGTGCGACTAAGTTCACAGTCCAATACAGTGGAAAAAACAGCAAAATGGCATCCTTGATTCCCCTCGCGATTTAAAGATGCACTTACATTTCACATGAGATTAATTTCCTTAGGCACTGTTACAGTTTTTGGCCACATGATGGCAGTGTTGGGAAAGGAGACAGAGATTTAGTCAAGTGGATCGCTTGACATTTTGGATGCTTTACATTGTATATTCGTGTCAAAGGCGTATAAGACTCACTTCGTCGGACTTAAGAACAAATCAGACTTACGAACGTGCTCCCGGAATTGAACTCGTTTGTAAGTTGAGGACTACCTGTATAGATCTTTGTTTAATGTTTATGGAAGGGTAGCAGTTCCCGGCAAGTAAGAAGTTTGAGCTGTGAGATGTTTTCCAAAAGCTTTCAACCTGAGTTCGAATGAACAGGATAGAACAGGACATAACTTGTTTTGTGGGCGTTCCATTAAATGTCCCTATAAATGGATAACAGCTTGTTATTTACTCATTTGTTATGAGACCAAGGTGCTGCAGTTTATGAGGAATAAAACACTACATTATGGGGCTGTTAGAGGATAATGATCAACTTCTGGGTGGAAGTAGCAACTCCACCACCATGCTGTTAAATATTTTTCTGTAATAGCAGTGTTTTTGGTTTCTAAGCAGCAAATGGATGGCCAAGGACACATGACCAGGCTTGGGATCATAAACTCCTACCAAATCTGTCATTTAATATTCATTTTGATTGAACTGAACATGAATCATCATCACACACAGAAATCCACTTTCCATATTTTCCCAATGAGTCAGCTCCCCTGAGCGTCCACATCACCCTCTAAGCCCTGTGCAGGGACAGAGATCCTGTCCTCACTCCACTCTCCACGTCTTAGACACAATACTGATGAGAGCAGAGGCGGCCGGGGACTCTCACAGACGTACCGCAAACAGGCTTCAGGCAGCAGGGCAGTCATCCAGGGGGAAACTCTTTGAGTAGTGTAAAAATGAAAATCATCCAGGTGGATGAATGATGAGGTGTTCGTGATAGACAGGAAGGAGCTGCTGCATAAGTAGACAGCTAGAGGATGACAGATAGAGGGATTGATCTCTGAGGGGCTCGTTACTGGAAAGCAGGCAAGGCTGCGTCTCTGAGAAGACGGAGAACGATACCCACGCCTGTCTCTCTCACTCACACAGAGGTAACGCTGTGTCGTGTCTTGTTGTGTTGTGTTGTGTTGTGGGTTCTTTGCTGTACTGTTGAATTATTAAACCAGAAGGTCATGAAGAACGGGAAAACTAACTCAGCTCACAGACGTTCCAGAACATTAAGAATCAGACAGAAGTTGTTGTTCTTTATTAAAGAATGTTTTGTATCACGCTCGTCTGCATTGATCAGTTTCCCGAATAAAGCGTTTATAGCTGCTATAACGTAAGTGAAGACAGGAACTCACATGTTCAATAACATTCAGCTATAAATACACGCCACATCTCTTTGTCCTTTTATTTATTATTTTTTCATTCCGTTGTTATGGAGGATGGAATATGACAATATTAAATAAATAAAAAACTCATTAAATAAATCTTTAGAAGAAGGAACTATTTATTACGTATTTATATATAACTATAACTTATTTAAAAGTAATGTTTAAATGTTCTATTTATTTATTTAATTGTTTCATGATTTATGTATTTTAACATCCACTCATTTATGTGTCCAAATAAATATTTAATTATTTATTTTGTGAAGTACCTAGGGTTATTCAGGTATCATTATTGTTATTATTATTATTATTATTATTATTATTATTATTATTATTATTTTGGACTCGCACCGTGAAATAATTAAACTTGTCACGTTGTCATATTAAATATCGTCATATTCCACTCGTGCTCCTGAGTGTTTGATTTTATTCATTATTGTTCTATCCAAATTCAAAACTGATTATGCAATTAAAACCAACACAATATTATATTGTCCTATGTTATGATTAACATGTCTGGATTAACTAAGGACATTTATAAATAGTTCATTTCAGAACTGTAATTTTTTATTTATTTAGATTTTGTAAGGTTATTCTTATTTTTTATTATTTCTTTTTTTCCCTGCACTGTTAATATTCAGCATCCAGTACAGTAGCATCACTACATCTCATTTTGTTCGTGTGTTTTTCAGAGACGGGTCAGGTAGACAGCGTGCTCATCGAGCGTTACAACACGCCAGGTTTCGTCGGCTGCCTCTCCAGGGTGCAGTTCAACCGCATCTCGCCTCTGAAAGCGGCGCTGAGACCGAGCGCTCCGTCCACCGCCTCCATCCAGGGCGTGCTAGTGGAATCCAACTGCGGCGCTCTACCGCTCACCATCCCCGCCATGTCGGTGACCTTTGACCCCTGGCAGCCCGAATCAGGTAGGACAGTGAGGATAATGGATGTGTGAATTATATATATGACATCATTTTTAAGAACTGTTTATGATTAAGGAGATCATTGTAGAGTGGATTATTTTATTTATTTATTTATTTATTAATTATAAGAACCATTTTTAATGTTGTCATGTTTCAGCTCGGGGGCTTCGCTCCCAAGTTGCCACTCTCAGTTTTCCCTTCAGGCTCATGTTGCTGTATGCAAGGCTGATTTATTGATCCAGGTCTCGTTGAAGATTCATAAACGAGTGTCTTCCCGGGGCTGAAGATCAGATCTATACTGTAGCTCTTTCTTTCTTTCTTCCTGCTAAACATCCTTTCCTTCTCATCATTTAATAATAAGAGCTCTGGGTTTAAATGTCCAGGATGTTGTCAGTAAGTACAAGTAAAAAAAAAAAGTAAAAAAAAATAAAAACACTTTCATAAAAAATGTATACTGTATGGATGCTGAATAATAATGCTGAGTTGTGAAGATAATTGAGAAGCTTTTGAAGAGGGCCTTTAAAGGGGACATGTTCATGCTAAATTCAATTTTTAGATATTCTAGTGTGCAAACAAAATGTGTAAAAAATAAAAAAAACATTCCATACATTTTGTATTGGCCGGCGCTTAAACAAGCCGATCAGATTTGCACCCTGTTGTGACCTCATATAAGAAGTTACCCCTCACTCAGATTGTAGGAGGAGGAGTTAAATGAAGAGAGTAAAAAACATACATTATCTGAGGGGGAATTCAGCTGGATCATTAACAGACACAAACCTTTGTTTGCTAAAGAAATAGTAACTTACAGTATGGGACCTTTTGGAATGATGGAACGTCTGCTCTTGTAGCTCCTGATCCTCCTGAACAGTGTGTGATGATCTGTAAAGAGCCTTTTATTAACAGTTCCACTGGGTGTTTTTTGTTTAAACATGTGTAGAGGGTGAAAATGCCAGTGGATTAATTTCTTGTTTATGAAAAACCCAGACGAGGCAGTTAAGTTTCAGATGTTTGATGTGAAAATGTACCGAAATGCTTGACCTGTAGTTGCCTGATTAAGTGTAATGCATATGATTGGGTTTACGGATAATTGTATGGATAAATAGAAGAAAAAAAACTGGTGGCTGGTGAGTTGATAGTCTGCGGACCGTTCAAGTCAAACCGGGACTTGTGATGAAATTTCAAGTTTGGCGCATTAAAGGAGTCCCTGGGAGGCCAGAGTTTCAGACGTGAAGCAGGCTGTCCAATCATGTTTTGGCCGTTCTGGAAAAACGTTCTACCTTGTTGGTATCTAAGCACTAGTGAAATGCTGGGATAAGTGCATTAGGCCTTGTTCACACGGGCGTTAAAATCGAGCGTTTTTCTGGCGTTCGTAGCGTCCGGTGAGCACGGATGAAGCACAGAGGGTTTTCTACACACAGAGGTGGAAAGTAACGAATTACATTTACTCGCGTTACTGTAATTGAGTAGCTTTTTTGTGTATTTCTACTTTTT
>JAQMYI010000018.1:19008088-19021145 GCA_030014275.1 Clariallabes melas
TTATATTTTTTATATATATATATATATATATATATATATATATATATATATATATATATAATTTTTTTTTTCCAAGTTTTATTTTCTTTCTTTAATTAACTCTTATAGTACTTTGTGACTAGTATACTTTTTCTCTAATTAGCTGCATTTAAATAAACTCTATATTATGCAGTAGTTGTCATATTTGAATTAGAGTGGGCGTTTACAGAAAGTGCAGCTCCTATTTTTGCAGGCTATGATTTCCGCCTCTTCATCCAATTTCGCCTCGAGCCCCAGTTATTCGGTTTCATATTAGTATAATACAATATTTTCAAACACATTCCAGTGTCGCTGCATACACAAATAAGGTTTTATTAGTGGAATGCAGATCTGCGCAATGTGTTTTCTGTTTTCTTTCTTTAATTCATTTTTTTTGTTTAAATATATTTCGTTTTATATTTTATTTTAAAGCATGATTCAGTTTGAGCCAGGGATTCAGTTAAAGTTTTTATTATTTTATTTTGGTTCAGTCTGAATAGAAACAATATTTTTACATTCCTGTTTCTAGAGGAAACCAGTGAGCATGGAATAAAAGAACATATTATAGTGTTCTCTACTTATGATAGATTAATACGTTATAGATAACACAATTTGTATTCACTAATTAAGGCTTAAAAGGTAGCAATTTCACCTTATACCTCCAGGGTCAGGGTTCGATTCCTGCCTCAGGTCTGTGTGCATAAAGTTCATGTGCATGTTCTCCCTGTGCTTGGTGGGTTTCCTCCAGGTACTCTGGTTTCCTCCTATAGTCCAAAAACATGCAGGTTAGTTTTATTGGCGTTCCCAGATTGGCCATAGTGTGTGAATGAGAATCAAGCATCGAGCTGGCAACCTGACCCCTTATGTAACTGCCACAGAAATGATGTATATACAGTATATCTAGGGTGGGGAGTATCTGTCACCCGATGTGCCGGATGGCGCCTGAAGTAGATCATGTTTATTAATTAACATTTCAGGGAAAAAAGTGTGTTTTTTTCCTTAGGACTAGCATGAATTGTCCTATTGTTCATGTTATATATTGTTCTATATAATTGTTAAATGCCATATCTTCCTGTAGTGACAGGAAGTGAGGGATTGTAGACAGGAGCTTATACACACTGGGAAAATATTGAGGTTTAAACTTGGTAAAAAAAAAAAAAGAAAATGAATGTTAAACAGCAATGTTAAAATAGCGTTTAAATGAATATTATCGTTTTTTTTTTCTCGATTTAGCTTATTTGAAAAAAAAAAAAAAAGAGATCAGGGAGTTTACTCTCGCTCCCTGATCTCAGCAGAAGAGTTAGAGCTGGAATGATGAATGGCCTTAACATTGAGATTACTAGTAGAACCAGACATGTTAAATTGAGTAAAAAAGCTTCAGAGTTGGTGATCAACACATTGTGGGTTTGGTTTGTCTTAGAAGTGGTTTGCTGTTGAAAGACAAGCTTTTCCTTGGAAAACAAACCACCGTTTGGTCTGTGTTTGATGCTGGTGAAGCCACACATTCATTTGTCATCTATTTGTTTTTTCGGTGCATACACACACACACACATCTGTTTGTACGTGCCTGCATACCTACAGCAATCAAGAGTAAGCCCATCACGTGACCGAGCCCAATCAGGTTTCAATTCATGTTCAGGTCATTTCACCAACCCCTTTCACACCTCATTCAGCAGAATGCCGTTTTTTTTTTTTCTTTCCCCCACTTCCTTTTTTTAACCAAAAACAAAGCAGGAATTCACCGCACTAAACCTGATAGGTTCAGCCCTCAGACAGCAAGAACCTCAGCGTCTGTTGCACTGTGGTTGTCTGGCGCTAAAACAGGCACGCTGGCCCTTTAAGAGGCTGCGCGTGCAATGGGAGTGGAAAAAAAAACAGGGCTTGCGTGACTGTAGCAGACTGGGCCCTGACCTCAGAGAGCCGCTTATGAAAATGATCTGTCCATCAGGGCACACGAGACCAGCCGTGCACAAATGAGCCTGCCCGACCGACTTCTGCTCCTTCCTCCACTCTTCCTCTACGTACTGTATACTGTGTCTCTCTGTGTCTCACACGCTTCTGCGTCAGTGCACAAAAATAAAACACAGTACATTCCAGCATGTTCTTAATCCCATTGTGCGTTGTAAAGAGAAAAGGCGTAGCTACTGTACCTGTGTGTAAAGCTGATCAGACAGCTGGGCTTAAAGCCTGCTTTACACCGCCATGTGTGAGTGGATCAGCAGCTATAGAAAGAGAGCTCTTGACTGGTGTTGTAGCTTTAATCACTGGCTGGGAAACATTCGCATGATTAGGACCAGGCCAGGAATCCAAGGCATCATGCTGAATCTTGGAGGAAAGTCAATTCATAAATCATGATGTCATCTGTTTGTGTCTTGCTAAGGGGGTTAAAATAATTTCTTTGAGGTTCACAATTAAATGAAATTTGTGAAGCAGCAGATATTGTAATTGTAGCAATTTTCCTTTCTCGTTATTCCAGCAAGAATGGGAATTTGTGAAAATAGGATCACTGTCATCTTGTGGTTCTCTCTCTCATTTTTTTTTTTTTTTTTAATCTTGTCCATAATTTATCATGTACAGTACGAGTGTACATGTACAAAACTTTGAAATAGCACATATGGCACTAGGTAATTAAGAAACAACAACAGCAGCAGTCAGTTGTTATTTTAAGACAGGAAAGTCAGCTGTTCTAGAATAACAAGATCAATTCTTGCAAGAACAGTATTGTCAAGTGCATTTAAAAGGGTGAGTCAACAATTATCCGAACTCCGGCTGTAGAATTTATCTTAATTAACTTTTGGATAAGACAAATACTCTACATCACTGGTCGACATAATCTCCTTGCTTTTCAGGGCACTTTGTCCATCTGTCAACAAGCTTTCGTACTCCCTCATTAAAAAAAAAAAACGTTTTAGTCGGAACTGAGAAGCCATGAAGGCAAGAATTCACCAGAAGTGAATCTTCGTCCCAGTGAGGCTGCTTTGAGAATCCAAGGGATGCTTTCAAAATGCCCCTCGAGAATCCCAGAAAACTGTAAACATCAGTTTTCCGGCTTATTGTTGCCTTTTTGTTGAACATTTTCTCGATCTGCGCTTGAGGACGTTTCCGTTCCATACTCTCAGGCACGTAGTGATGAATCCGTGTCTCGTCACCAGTAACGATTCTCCTTAAGTAACTTTCATCTTCCTCAGAGTATCGGCCCAAATTTGGTTTGCAGATATCCAGATGCTTCTGTTTACGCTATTCCATGTGCTGCATAGAAGTTCATTTAGAGTCACCAGCCTCAGAAATCACCAAATAACAAACAGCACCTCAGATTAAAGCCGTTATGAAGGATTTGCAGAGCAGAAGTAGCAGATATACATAAAATATCAACTGCTCATATTTTCTGGATGCCTTCAGCATTGTTTTACAATGTAGAAAAAAATAAAAACCAGGAAAGACCAAGGAGATAGAAGCGGTGTCCAAACGTTTGACTGGTAGTGAATGTACCAAGGTGCTTTTGCAACCCTAATTCTCGAAAAGGTGATAAAGTGGTTGTTCAATGTAGCTGCCATACAAACAAAATAAATCTTAACTTCTTGTTAAAGGAAAGCATCACACTTATGTTATAAGCTATCAGCTGACATATCTATGTTTTTAAGTTAACGTGAACCATACAGGATGATTTGTTATGTGCGATGTTTCAGGGCAGTTGGTTGTTTATGTAAAATGTCAGTGACTCGTAACTTTGACAAATTAGCTAGTTGTAGTAACTTTGACTAAACGCAGGACCTGCAGGCAATATGTGTAGTCTCTCTCTTTTATCATCCTCTTTTATCATTCTCAAAAAGCAGTGAATTTTCCTTACGACAACAATAACAATCTTTTTTTTTTTCTTTTTCTTTAAACAGTCCCAGTATAGGCCTCTTCCAAAAAGTTGAGAAGTCACTTCATGGCAAAAGTATCAATACATATATACAAATACCCCCAAACATGTTATGCTATGAATCAATTGAAAAGGCATACTATGGAAAGACAAAGCAAAATCTAGTGGATATTTTAGTAATAACATTTCTCAACCGAATGGTAGAGATGGCTCAATCAGGTTAAGTTCAACACATTTTTCAATAAGATACAATGAATCAAATGTGCTGTAATAAGAAGTAAACCATTATAGGGTTAACATAGGTACAATAACCAATGTGTATTCTGTAAATGCTTTCCAAACGTTTGATTAAAAATCACATCACTTTGTGAGTGCTAATGTATATATTGGCTGTAAAAGCCACAGTTAAGCAGACGGCATAGGACGACACCAAACTCACCAAATATGTTGGTTCAAGTTCAAGGGGGCCGAATACTTTTGCAAGCCACTGTATGTTAGTAGCAATAAGCGAAATATGCTAATGAACAGAAAAGCGCCCTTATTGCCCCAAGTTCAAAGTTAGTGAACCCGTTCACTGGACCAGCACGGACCGCAAAGACTGATGCAGAACATAGTCATTTTCTTTAATCACAGGTCTACTGGTAGAGGATTATTATTATTATATAATCTGCGCAGAAGGTTATAGGATTCAGGCAAGGTTTTTCTGTTGTCATTTCACACCGTGTGTTTTTAAGAAAGCTGTCGAAATCCATCACGGTATATTTATCCCTGTGCAGTCCGTTCAGATTTGAGCACCGGATGTCAATAAGGGTTTGATGAGTCTAGCAGGACGGCCCGCATACAATTTCTCTTACATTAATCTAACCGTATTAGTCCATCACAGAAGCATACTAGGTGTTTAGAAAAATTGTACAAGAGGAATCATTGGTTTGGACGAGGATGACGTTTGGCAACCAGGTCGTGCAGTTCCTCTCTACATATTCTAGCTGGGGCATAAACACACATCTGCTCATAAATTGTACATCGCAGTCAGGAGCGGGGCCTGGACTTTATTTCCATCGCCTTATCAAAACAAGCCAGCGGTGAAACTTAGCGAGGAATTTATTTATTTATTTATTTATTTATTTTTCTATTCTTTTTTTTTTATTTTATTCTAGGCGAACAATGGTTTTGTGAAAAGTAGCTCATCCACCTGCCTTCCTGAGGCCACCTAGATGTTTTGGCACTGGTTTCAGAGTAAATTAACGGAGAGGCATGTGTCTTGAGAGAATAAAAAAAAGGGGAAAAAAAAAAAAGAAAAGAAAAAAAACCTACAAAAGACAACTCTCATTGTATTTGGTGTGCGAATGCGGTTGTGATGTTGCGAGGTGTCAGTAAGTGAAAGTGACACATCTAAGACTAAACAGTACTACCGAGAAAACTTTGTAAAAGTTGCTGCATACATACAGACACGCACACACACACACACACAGCTGTACAGATGCAGGGGGGAGGGGCGGGGGGAGGCAAAATAGCACACTCGCACGCTGAGTCACAGAGGCTCTGCACGCAACAGGGATTATTTGAAGACGGATTTGGGAATCCCTCACTCACCCCTCCCCTACACACACGCACACACTTTTTACCCCAGCCATTCATTTTCTATGTATAACATCCTTAGTCTTTCCTTGACCTGATTGTAAGCAGTCAGATTTAACATGAATCAGGTGAACATTCCAGCTCTTCATACACTCCTCCACAAACGCTCACATTCCTCGGACATCTTATTAAAAAAAACCCTCCGTGCTGCAAAATTCCTCTCATGTTACATTTTTTTTTTCTTTCTCTTAATTCTTTCTGATATGAAACTAGC
This sequence comes from Clariallabes melas, assembly GCA_030014275.1. Classification (NCBI taxonomy): domain Eukaryota; kingdom Metazoa; phylum Chordata; class Actinopteri; order Siluriformes; family Clariidae; genus Clariallabes; species Clariallabes melas. Next base: position 19,013,824 of record JAQMYI010000018.1, read on the forward strand.
TGAATAATCAGATTATATTTGTCCACAGCTTTATCACAGGAAGTGACAGGAGGCCCTCTGTAACCTGTAGCGTGACTAATTGATGACAGAATGAGGATGTGAAAGTGAACGATGTAATGAATAGATGTTTTGAGAGTCGTATCTATTTACGTCTTAATAAAAGGCTGAAAAAATCCGTAATTCTGTTTTTTTAAGTCTGTGGTTATTCGCAAGGATTTTTTTTACAAATTATTATTATTTATTAATTTGTTCAATTGTTCCTTTGTTAAGCCGTTTTAGCTCAGATATATAAATATAGTGCATGTGGTACCTGCGTGAGAAGGATTATGACGCACGTCTTGACCGTTGTTAAGAAAGAGGAAGTGAATATTTGAGTCACATGGTGGACATTACACGCTCAGGGCTGGGACGTCCGCTTAAAGCTTTCCACTGGCTTTGAAAATCTGAACTGCATATTTGTTGCAGTACACATACTAAATATGAGTCTGCACGATTTTATTTATTTATTCATTTATTTTTTGGGATGATTTGAGTTACAAGGACAAGGGTTTGTTTAACATCATAGTTATACTATGCAAAAAAGAAAAAGAAAGAGGAGTGTGAATTTTATCCCTTGCAAAAATCTAAGAACAAATTAGTGAAACAAACAGGTACACATAGCAGCAGTGGGCTTAACTCTTAACATGAAACTTTTTGTCATAAAAAAAAAAAAGTACACATTACTCCAAGCATAGGCAATTCATCACAGAACTTAAAGAACTTTGGCACTTAGCTGTCATGCTGGACTTAATTCACACGCATGACACACTTACTTTATGTCGAGATTCGACGCGTGAATGCATAAATCATAAAAACAATCATACACTCGCTCATCCTGGAATTAATTTCAAAGCGTCGGGATAACTCCCGAACCTCGCAGTTAACCTTTATATCAGCCACAAAAATGTTTTAAATTAAAAGGAGCATTCCATGCAAAGCCCAGAGTTTAACGCGGTTCCTCGCAAGGAGTCAGTATTCAGGAATTCAGATGTTTTTTTTTTTTTTTTTGCAAAGCAAACATATGCCACTTGAATCGCCATATTCAACAAAAGCACGCACATTCAGTTATTTTCCTCCGTCTCGGTCAACCGGTCACGGAAAGTGCTGCGGTAAGCTCTGAGAAAACCATCAGAACCTCTGAGAAGGGACGGTGGCGAAAAAAAAAAAACATAAAAAAAAAAAACGAGAGCCGGCACCGCACGGCATAGGGTCACGAACTCGGGCAAAGGATTCCTGTGTGGTCTGACACATGGCCAGAATGGGCAGCATTGAGGAGAAAAGTCTTTTCGTGTTGTGTGTTTGGCGTAGGAGGTGGTCAACGTGCACTCACGACCTCCATCCACACCCCAAAATATCTAACGCAAGGGCAAGTCGGTTCATTTTACGGATATGAGATGGGTATATGACGTGCTGAGACATTATTTGAGTGCGTATTCGTGCCTCTCAGGAGTGTGTGTGCGTGTACAAGACGGAAAGAAGGATTAAATTTACAGCATTTCCAAGATATTCACTGGCAAATTTATTGAGGTTCAGAAATAGTCATAAACCTCTCTCACACATGCTTCTTTCCAAAAAAAGGTTTGTTTTGGATGCGTGCATGGAACCCATCTCTGTCTCTCTCTCTGTCTTTGCAGCTATTCAGGAGAAATCAAGCAAAAAGCAAAGCCCTGCATCCTGCAGCCCTGAGCCCAAGAAACACAGTCTAGCCAACGGCATTCTGGAAAGCGATCTTCTTCTTGAGGTGTGTGTGTGAGAAAGAGAAAGAGTGCATTTACCCTACTTGTCCTTACATGACCTTAGTGGGGCATGAGTGTCTGAGAATTACAAAACTAGAAATAAGACTTCAAACTCAATCTTTTATCCTTCAACAGAATCCATAAAGGTTATTAAAAAAAGGTGTTTTGACATGTTAACACACACACACACACACATTCTGCATCTTTTTATGCAGTGCCAGAGCGTGTTTTGGGAGAAGACCCTACCAAGGTCTTTATCATCCGATCAGTTGAGAGGAAGCACTTACAGAACACAATCCTGGTGCTTTTATCAGACATGAAAAGAAAAAAGCGGGCCAAACGTTCTCTTCCGTCCATCTGTCCTTCCTTCCTTCTTCTCCGTTTTTCTCGTCCGTCACCACAAAGCAGCTTAAAAATATCCCCCGTGTAAGGAGACGGTAAAATAGTGTCAAGTAGGAAGCAGACTCCTGTCTCACTCGAAGGTTAAAAGTAACCAAGCAGCACATTGAGCCTTAATCAATACAGTGGATTAGTGGCTCAGTGAGATTACTCCGGGTCTGGGCGGTGCGATTGTAAAAAAAAAAAACAAGATTACTCAAAGAGAACACCTTTAGAACACCTCCGTTCATTATCTAATACTTCGAAACGTTAATTCTGATGCATCAGTAAGACATGTTTTCACCAAATCACTCGTACGTTCACCGGAAACATCATTGTGGTCTGCCATCGTATAAACAATTTCAACATTACAAATTGCCTAGCAACTCGAAACCACAAGAACACAGAAGTGTAAGAAGGCATTTTCAGGATTAAATGGAGTGAAAAAGCTTTTGGCTTTCGTGGTCTCCGACGTTCATCCTGACGAGTTCGTTTCGAGCCGAAAGAAATGGCAAGCACGTTGTAGAGAAGCAGGAGCAGTGTGCAAAATTTCAAATAAGTTGTCCGGGTATGATACCTGCAAATCCAAATACGTGTCCGACACTGTATATATAACACAGTCGATATATTAGTCCGTACATTCGCTAGGCTGGTGATTTTTTTTCCAGTTAAAGGGTTAAATGCACTGTTTGGTCTGGTGATTACATTTACAATAGATCACACTTGGGTTGAAAGTGTCGAGTGTTAAATGTGTCCTTGTTGTTTCACTCTCTCTAGTCTTTGACAGGGTTTGCACTGATCGTTAGCTCAGACGGGGTCATCTTCTACGCTTCCTCTACAATCGTAGACTACCTGGGCTTCCATCAGGTAAATATGTGGTGGTGGTGTTTTTTTTGTTTTCCATCATATTAAACCAGGATATCTTCCTAGCTGTGGACTGATACGGGATAGTAATGTTTAAACCTGTATACGATGTATATGATAGTTATGAGAAAAAATTTATATGCAGCCTAAAAACATCACCGTTATAATATTTCACTCGAGTGCTTTTATCTTTGATTGCAGTCCGCAATGTGGTGACCAATCGATTCCTCGTGCTCCCAGAACAACTCTTTCACAATCTGGAATGAGTCCTGGAATATCAGGAGGAAAAAAACTCCATAGATGTGATAACCTGGTCATTCGGTACATTCAGGACGTTTTATTGCCGCATAACATTACCGAAACTAGACCTGACCAACTGAAGCAACCCCAGATCCTAACACTCCAAAGTCCAATTCTTTATGTTCCCTAGCAAATCGAAGCCGTCTTCTGATTAGTCTCACTGACAAGACACACAGCTGTTTAGTCTCAATCCTGTGAGTTCTCGTCACAATGCGTATGAGTGGAAATTTCTTATTTCTTATTTTCACTAATATAAATTTTGTTTTTATGATGCAACTTCACCAAGCGTTTAAGTAATTTCCGATTACGGTCATGTATTATTATTTTTTTTGCAGCTTCATTTCTTTCATGAAGTTGACGCTTCAGTACTGTCCTTCCAGGTTTTAATAATGTCTTGGACAGTCCTTAACCCTTTTCCAGGTAATTTCTTTGTTGTTGTTGTTTTTTTTTTTTTGACTTGATGCCCTTCAAGAATTCGTCCCTTCTGGAATGGTGACTTCATGAGAAACTTAATGAACAGCGATGTTTAATTGAAAACAAAAACAGTGTTCTGTTTCAAAGCTTATTGTACTGTATAATAAGGTTGTAATTCCATAAATCAGGATCGACTCACTCACTCACTCACTCACTCACTCACTCATCGTCTATACCACTTTCTCCTGTATTTAGGGTCTCGGGGGACCTGGAGCCTATTCCAGGAGACTTAGGGCACGAGGCGGGGTACACCCTGGATGGGGTGCCAATCCCTCTCAGAGGACAGACTCTGTCTGTAATACAATGCTACATTAGGGAGTCAAAGCATCTGGTTATGTCCTAGGAAACTTTCCTAGCGTATAAAGGCTCCCTGTTCTCAAAGGAATCAAAGCAAAAATCATGTGCTGTTGTCTATTTAAAAAAAGGGGGGGGTCATGGCCGAAGTCATGTTTTTTTTTTTTTTTTTGTTGTTTTGTTTTTTTAAACCCCAAGGTTAATTTACAGATCTGTTACAGGGTTGTAAGTTTTAAGTTTCTTGGGCATGCCCTAAAACAGCTCTCGTAACAAAAGTCATTGAACAAAAGAGTCATCTGATCTGCCAGCTGATGGAAAATTAGATGGGATCGGTCATTGCTGGGCGTGCGAGCACGGCTTCGTGAGACAAAGAGTTCATAGCAGTGCCTGTTTCAGTCAGGGATATAATGGGAAAGTTGAATATTTTACTGGGAGATTTTTTTCTTCTTCTGTAAACAGAGGATATAGCCATAACTCTGGGAAACGTGTGGTGGAATGATGCATGTGAACAGGTTGTTTTCTCTCTCTCTTTCTCTTTTTTTTCTCTCTTCTCTCTTTTCCTTTCTCTCTTATTCTCATCATCATTGCATGGTTTTGTCTGTCATCATGCACGCCGACCTGCTGTCACGCAATGCCTAAACAAAACTAGAGCTCCAGAAGCCCTGCCCCCACAGCTCTCAGCGAGGAGGGAGAGAGAGAGAGAGAGAGGCACGAGATCTCAAGCTGTCAGACAGACGCTCTGGCACTGAAGGAACCTTTTAAACATTACCACGGCTAAAAATAAATGAACAATTGTAGGGGATGATCAGGATTACACAAATGTGTCTGTTAAAGTGCAGTTGCAGAATCTAAGAGGTCTCTAGAAGTGCTAGATGACATGTTGGATAATATTATCGTCTATGAGAGCCAATAATAAAATAATAAGACTAATATTTCATTTTATTTTCTACACTTGAAGACGAGCTTGCATCATAAAAATATAAATATCTACAGCAACTTGAATCTTTTTTTTTTTTTGTAACTACAGCTGGAAATGTAGACTTTGTGATAGCTTCTTCTTTGGTTGAAGAAGAAAACAATTCATTCGCCATTTCAGAAGGGTCAAATTATTAACTTTAATGCTTTGAAATGACTGGAACTGGGTTAAGAAACCTTCAACACATTATTAAAACCTGGAAGGACAGTGCTGAACTTTCATCCACAACTTGATAAGAATAAAATGTGGTCGAAGAAAAAGAAAAAAAACAGGAATGGAGATCATGTAAACACTTGGTGAAGTTGCATGGTAAAATAACATCAACAGTAAAAACCATAGCAATGTTTAATAATAAAAGTAAAAGCATTTCCATACACACACACACAATGTGATGAGAACTTTGGATGAGATTTTGGAACTAAACAGCCGAGTGGCCATAAGAAAAGCATTTAGTTAGTGAGACTCATCAGGAAAAAAGGCTTGAGTTTTCTAGCTAGGGAGCATAAAGATTGGACTTTGGAGCGATGGAAAAAGGTTGTGTGTCTCATCTGATGCGTCCAGGTTGAGCCTATTCCAGAGCGATGGACGTGAATGAAGCGATGCACTCGTCATGCCTCTGGAGACAGTGTGTTATGATCTGGGGTTGCTTCAGTTGCTCAGGTCTAGACTCAGCAACGTTATGTGGCAATAAAATGAAGTCAGCTGATGACCTGAATCGTTGAATGACTGATGAAGTTTCACATCTATAGAGTTTTTCTTCCCTGATAGCACAGAGCATAATCCAGGACTCAAATTGTAAAATTGTGTGTGTGTGTTTGCGCATGTGTGGGCCTCGCTCTGTTGGTTTCCTGTTACTGACACTTGCAGTGTAAACCAGGAGCAGGTCCATTGTACGCCACTCACCCAACCATGGAGCAGGTCAAGTGTGTATTACAATGCAGCAGCCAAACACAAAGGGGTCACTGACGTAGAAGGTTAAATGGGGTTGAAATCAAAGCTGTGTGCGTGTATGTTTGCTCTTTTGTCTCTTTCAGACCGATGTGATGCACCAGAACGTCTTCGATTATATCCATGTGGACGAACGGCAGGAGTTCAGAAGACAACTGCACTGGGCCATGAATCCCCAGCAGGAGCACCACTCACCCTCAGGAACTGGTGTGTGTGTGTGTGTGTATAAACATTGACACAAGAAAACTGTTTAGTTTTTATATTTGAGTCATGATGAGATTATAACCAGGTGATGTAATCAATTAATCTGTACTATGAACTAGGCAGCCATGTCACATCAGTATGCTTGTATAAAGATTTCATCAGCTATTTTCTGGCTCTGAATTGTGTGTATGCGTAGATGAAGACTACATGGTGAGAAATCTGTTTAACGCCCAAGAGCTGGACGGTGTCCCCACTGAACTGTCTCCGTTCCTCACCCGCTGCTTCATCGCTCGAGTACGCTGCCTGCTCGACAACAAGTCCGGCTTCCTGGTGGGTCACTACAGCGAGAGTGCATATCGTACCAGGCATCCCATGTGACTTGGTATTGGTGTAGAAGTCGTCTTTACGGTGTCATGACCTATGTCCTAGGACATAAGCCTTATATAGCATTGCTCTTTATTTCCTTTAAAAATGGTCTCAGTTCCTTAATTTGTGCCGTGAAACAATCAAGGGAAAAAAATACCATGCAATCTAAATCAGATCTTAACCAGAATCATCTTCATGCCTGTCGTTTTGTTTGCCACACGCTTGATATGTTTGATATGGTTTTTTTTTCCGCCCGTTCCTAAAGAGAATGCAGTTCCAGGGCAGTCTGAAGTTCCTCCAAGGCCAGAAGAGGAAGAGTAAAACCGGAGCTTTGCTGCCGCCTCAACTGGCTCTGTTCTGTGTGGCCGTGCCGCTCGTCCTGCCCTCTATCACCGAGCTCAAGATAAAGGGCTTGATGAACAAACAGAAAGTCTCCAACTTCAGGTTCGTATTCTGTGCATGAGCATGCATAGCTCGTTTATGTGGATATGAGTTATAAGCCGAGTTTTGTTTAAATATAACGTTTGCTTCAATGGACTTTTTGGTTGTTCGCATTCTGTCAATTCTAATACAGTGGAACCTCGGATTGCGAGTAACACGGTTTGCGAGTGTTCCGCAGGACGAGCAAAGATTTTTAATACATTTTGACTTGGAAAACGAACAAGGCTTGGTTTACGAGTACCGAGTATCATGTATCACGCATGCGCTTCTTGTTTTGACGCCGAGCGTCACGTGATCACAAC
>JAQMYI010000018.1:19028408-19041924 GCA_030014275.1 Clariallabes melas
TGTGTGTGTGTGTGTGTGTGTGTGTGTGTGTGTGTGTGTGTGTGTGTGTGTGTGTGTGTGTGTGTGCGTGTGCGTGCCCTTTAGTTTGTTTGTTTAAGCAGTGTGATTGTGGTGTGTTTGTATGTTGTGTGTGTTCTGGGGAAAGAGACAGGGACAGAGGAAGGAAATCTTTCTCAGGCCATTTTTCCAGGCGTCACAGAACCTGTTTGCTTACCAGAAGAGGAGGTGAATAAATATAACTAGAAATGTTCAATTCAAATGAAATGTTTTACCTTGGTGTTGAAACCATAGTCCACAAAGAGCTTATAAATCATGTATTGGATCTCGTTTTTGAAATCGTCAGTAGAGGGTTACAGAAGAGGTTCCAAAAAAATTGATGAACCAATGCAACAGTGAAGGCCATCATCGAGTTTTAAAAGTTGGATACCGCAGAAACTTGACCAGTGAATCGAAGGTAGCCTATTGATTCAGTTCAATTAGATTTTTGAACATTGTGATTTTTGAGTCAAGTTAATTCTATAGTCCATATCTATTGTTCGATTTATTTCATGGAGCTATATATATTTATTTATGTATTTATGTATTTACAAATTTTAAAGTATTAAAATCTACATAACTATCTAATAAGTATCTAATATCTAATACAGATTGAAATGCTACTGTATGTAACTTGTGTTGTTCGACTTTTTCATCTCACGCATTTCACCCTTTTTTCCTGCCAATCTGCTGTGCCACACTCCAGTCCAGTAGGTGGCAGTATTTCATTAACTGCCCCTAAAAAATAGCATATAAAAATAAATAATGCTCTCAAAAAATGCAGGAAATGGAAGCAGTTTGCATTTTCTGCAGTGCCTGTGGTATATTTTCAAGGAATTTGCCAATTTTGAGAATTTTATATTTGAAGCTTTCCCTAATTAGTTCAAAAGGTGTGAATCAATTCAGAGTCAAAAACTCAACCATCAATTAAAAAATGTAATTGATCTACAAAAGATTGGTTAAGATTGATTGATTAAATTGCATAATCGATTAAATCACGCAGCTCTAACAGAGACATTAGATCAGTACATCACTCCTAAAGTGATAAATTCATAATGACAAAAGTCCTAAAGGACAACAGGGCAACTTATCCGGGAGCCGAGATACCTATGGCAACATTCATCTAAATGACAAAATCCACTCTTTAATTATTCAAAATCATTTGGCAAAACATGATTGAGAGCTTTTACTTTACTAGGAAGAAGCAAAATTATTTTTGTCTAATCAATTCACATTCATAAAACTTTGTAAAAACCGATCGACTCGTGTGTTACACCTTTTACATCCTGCTGTGGGTTCCAGATGTGCTCGGGTGGTTGGGGTCCTGCACCTGCTAGTAATTCCACAGAAACTAGCGCCACTAAGCCTAAGTATAGCAGCAGGGAGTGTAAAAAGTTAATTTCAGCCTCTCGCTGAAATCATTAGTACACACACAGGTATTTAACACACACACACAGTTTAACTCAATTAGAAGCTAACATTACCATCATGATGTTAATTCAGACTGTGACTTATTTTTACTCATATAATTTTTTTTGATTTCCTGTGAATGGAGACCTTTCTCCTCTTGAGATTTTTAAATTGCTGGTTAGGCTCTGCTACGTCCGATTTAATTCGAAATGCGGCAACAGGCTGGACCACGAATGGACCTATGAGCAAACACTGTGTGCAGGTATTGCTCATGGTACTGTAGTTGTAGTGTCATTATGTCTCATTGCAATTACTTTATTATTTCAGATGCCTTTTGAGAACACTACTGAATATATAAAATTCCACACACCAAAGAGGCTAGTGCAAGTGACTGTGTTACACTGTTAAAATGTATCCACATTTGCCGAGTGTTAATGTCTGTGCATAATGATAATCTATGTTTGAGCATGTCGTTGTAATAATCTGAAAAAAATATCAATATTTAGATTGTTAAAAAAATATTTTAAATAGTGCAAATACTAACAATAAAAAGAGACATTAAGATTGCTTATGCTGTAACCTCTCGCAGGCGGAGCTCTAGAGAGAGATGATTGGTCGAGCTCTCTCAGGGGGGAGGGATGAGAGATACTTAGTGCGCCCACATTAATCACGGCTCTACAGGCAATCAGGGGCGTCTGTGAGCTCGCGCGCGCGGAGGGAGCGGATAGCGCTGTCCTCCGAGTGTGTTACGCCGCCCCTAATGGTGCGTGAGCGAGCAGTTCGAAAAGATGCGGTCGGCTGGCGTCATGTGGTTCCGAGAAAACACGTGAAAGTCTTCGGCCCTCCCGACTGAGTGGTAGTAGTAGTAGCTTTAATGTGGGAGCCCCCTAGTGACGGAGAGGAATTGGACACGACTAAATTAGGGAGAAAATCAGGGAAAAATATAAATAAATGAATAAATACTAAGGGTCCCACAATAAATAAATCCGATGTTACAGAAGATTAATCAATCAACATCTCCTGATTTGAGAATTCCTTCCAATCTGGACTTTAATCGGTATTAATTACTAGTGAATGTTTACATATTAATGTTCATGACTGAAATTTTGCAAGAAATTTGCATCGGCATATGAACGAACCAAACCCAAACGCCAGATAAGATGACCCCCCTCCCCCCTTGCTCATTTTGTGCAAGATTTATTGCAAACATAGCACCAAGGGTCCCAAGAATGTTAGCAAGAACAGTTTCAGTTGATGATGTATCCAAAGAATGATTATTTTCATCACTTTGTCTGAGGTAATCATTTGCTGGGGTTTCAGTTTCTTTGTTGGTGGCATGACCGTAACTGAGGAAGTAAACAAAACGAATCCTTTGAACGAAGCGGTTTCATTGGCTGGAGGCTGCGAAAGTGACAGATCAAAAGTACCATTACGTTTCATCAGCCTAAAACCACACCACTGTGGTTTTAAGTCAACACGACAACCTTAGAATATAAGAGAGCTGCTTACGTTGTGTTACCACCAGCTATACTTTAGTTCTTGTGGAAAACACACATACATAAAATAAAATAAAATTTTAAAAATTTCTTTCTTTGATCACTGTCCCTAGGGAATCTTTCCATTTATACTCAAGTACAAGATTTGTGTACTTTGCCCACCTTTGCTAACTATGTAAAAACTTTTATTACACCAATGCATCATTTTTCTCCGGTGGTGTTTCAGTGTTTCCCCGTCGCAGCGATGGAGGAGACGAACAGAGAAGCGGTAGCTACAGCCGTGCAGAGGGTGGCCGGGATGCTGCAGCGCTCCGACCAGCTGGACAAAGTGGAGCAGTACAGGCGCAGAGAGGCTCGCAAGAAGGCGTCTGTGGAGGCCAGACTTAAGGTAAGAATCTGTCTACAGCACTGCTGGACCATGTGGAATACTCGTATTATAGCTGAACCGAGATCACGACACGATTGTAAGTTTGGAGATGTCTTTCCCTCGCAGGCCGCCATCCAGTCTCAGTTAGACGGTGTACGGACGGGCCTGACGCAGCTGCACACCGCCCTGTGCGACGTCAAGGACATCCAGAACTCGCTGGCTGACGTCAGTAAAGACTGGAGGCAGAGCATCAACACCATCGAGAACCTGAAGGACGTCAAGGAAGCCGTGGTGCAGCACAGCCAGCTGGCCTCCGCCGTGGAGAACCTCAAGAACATCTTCTCAGGTAACGCGCAACTCTCGACAGATCCCGACTAGCTCGTTTTGGTGCCGATGTTTTCTCATTGCTCCCGTGTCGTGTACTTCAGTTCCGGAGATCGTGCAGGAGACGCGCGAGTTGATCGAACGCGGCGAGCTGCTGCAGGCGCACCGTCGGCTCATGGACCTGGAGTGCACGCGAGACAACCTGCTGTACGAGCAGCACCGACTGGACAGCAGGAGCGCGCCCGAGCCGGGCCTCATCGGCGCCTACTTCGGCGAGGTCCAGGGCCTCTCTGACGAGCTCGCCAAGCAGCTGTGGCTGGTCGTGCAGCGCGCGCTGGTCACCGTGCGCCGCGACCCCACCATACTGGTGTCGGTCGTACGCATCATCGAGCGTGAAGAAAGGATGGACCGGCGCATGCTGGAGCGAAACCGGCAGTCCTCTTTTCTCCCTCCGGGCCGGCCCAAGTGCTGGAAGAACCGCATGAGCGAGGTGCTGGAGGGCACGGTGAGCGGCCGCATCGAGAGCACGCAGGCCGAGACGCGGCAGTCCGACAAGATGTGGCTGGTGCGCCTGCTGGAGATCATGCGCCGCTACGTCCTGGACGACCTCATCGTGGTCAAGAACCTGCTGGTGCAGTGCTTCCCGCCGGACTACGACACCTTCCGCCTGTTCCTGAACCTCTACCACAGGGCCGTGTCCGCGCGCGTCCAGGAGCTCGCCGAAGACGACCTGGAGCCCAACGAGATCGTGTCCATGCTCACCTGGGTGCTTAACACATACAAAAGGTGAACAGTCTATAGGGTGTTGTTTTTGTTTTTTTGGTAAGTAGAATGTGTTTGGTGTGAAACACACACACACACACACACACGCAGTTCTACAGAGCCTCTTCAGTTGTAAGGCGTATTTATCTCGCAGCACCTGCGCTCATTGTTCAGGGACGATCAGGTCGTGACACGTCCGTGGATCGAACGCTTCATGTTTATCCATCACGTTTCTTTTCACGCGCGGATTACGGCATATAAACAGCTCAGATCCCGCCAACTCTCTCACAGCTGTTCGCACAAAATGCACATGACACTTTTTATTCTTTTCTTGTGTTATATATATATATATATATTTTTTTTTTTCCCCCAGTACCTGTCAGTCGTGTATTGAGTCCTAATAATGATGCTACGTCCCCTTTACATCATCGAGCGCAACAAGTCTATTTATGCTTTGTATTCACAAGTTACGTCACTATTGACACAGGGAAATGTTACCTGCATTCAGAGGCAGCTCGCGCACCTGGCCGTACAGGTTATGCAAATGACCTGCGTCTAGCTCGCACCCGAGTTTTCTTGAGCGGACACTGTGGTAAAGTTTCTAGATGCTCACAAGTAAAGCACAAGCACAAGACAAAAAAAAAACGAATAAGACAAACACATAATTTTTCAACATGATCTTGCTTTTCATTACACTTTGTCCATCTGTCAGCAAGCTTATATTAAATAATGTTTTAGGCTGAGCTGCGAGGCCACGAATGCACCGCTGCCTTCATTTCTTCATCAGAAGTGAATCTTTGTCCTGATAGTGCTGCGTTCAGGGAACCAAACAGGTCAAAGTCTGATGATCAGGACTATAGGGGGGGATGAAGTTTTCGCAGAGTGTCGACAGTGTAAGCGGATGTAGAAATGTGCGGATGTGCATCGTCATGCAATATCTTGGATAGCGCTCTTGGATAGCGGTCCTCTGTGTTTAATCCGAGGCTCTTCAATAAGCGTCTCACGGTAACGAGCGCTGTCGATTGTTGAACCTTTTTTCTTGATAATATTCCAAAAACTGGCCCTGGAGAATCCCAGAAATGTGTAAGCATCAATTTTTTATTTCTTAACTTTTTCTCGGTCGGTGATTTGAGGATGTTTCCGTTCCAGACTCTGACGTTTACTCTCAGGCTCGTAGTGATGAATCCGTCTCTCATCACAAGTAATGACTCTCTTTAAAAAAAATTTAATAAAAAAAAAACTTTTACCTCCCGTAGAATATCGGTCCAGATTTTGTTTGCAGATATCCAAACGCTGCTCTTTATGATCTTCCACGAGTTGTTTCGGCACCAGGTGTACACCCTCAGACCACAAAAACCCGATTCGCTGCACGCTGCTCTCCTTTCCTGCAAATCACAAATGGGGCATCTATTTTTCGCTCGCACCGCAGTTACAAATGAACTGATGTGACACACGCGCAGACACACACACCTGCACAGCAGCGACTGAGGGGACAGTAGCCTTGAACGGAAAGCGCCGATCAGACAGTTCAGCCAACAGAGGTTTTAATGCAACAAGAGTGCGGATAAATTTTGACTCACCCTAATACCACACCAATTTTGGTCAATTTAGAGGGCCTGGTTACACTTTGTGTCGATATTTACCTTATATCTTGTGTAATATGTATTTTATTTTGTCTTTCAGTGCGGAGATGATGGGTCATCCAGATCTGTCCCCCGAGTGTGACGTCAAGCAGCTGGAGCCGCTCCTGCCTGAGGATGTGGTGAACCTGCTGCTCAGCAAATACCTCGCCACTTTCACCGTGAGTCTACATAGCTTCGCATTAGGCTGTTATGCTGTTATGTATATTGTTTCTATAGCAACAGCCCACACAGGGACTCGCAAATTCAACATTGGATTAAAACAGCACGTTGTTGTTGTTGTTGTTGTTGTTGAAAAGAGAAAAATGATCATCTTTGACGTGGTTAGGTTTTCTTTAAGCAGAGGTTAAGTTTCTCATTAAACTGTACGATTAATCTTGTGAAAGAAATGAGACAGGGTGGTGAATATATGCTGCCGGAATAATAAGTGACGTTCCATAATGTAAAATGAAACTATAAACGGTAGGAGGGACCAGAATCACCACACAATATGATATCATCACGATTTTGTTACAGTTCTAAACAAACTTTGCAAATAGTTTGCTCCTACGGCACTGGAAGATACGAGCACTCCACCTGTAGGATTATAGAGGAACTGCAACATTTCACCACCTTAAATCCATCCATCCATCCATCTAGAAACCTCTGTAGTCCAACTAGTGACCGTGGAGACCAGTGGTCAATTTGCCGTCAGTGTGACGATAACATGAATTGTGACAAAACTAAAAGAATCTCAATATGTATTTTCCCCCGTATCTAATAAATGGCTAAAAAGTGCACATAGTTTTCCCTTTAAAGAACACATATTATACAAAGTATTATTTTTTGTCATTTTCTAGACATAAAGAGGGGTCTCCAATATGTGTGTGTGTGTGTGTGTGTGTGTGTGTGTGTGTGTGTGTGTACAAAAAAAAAAAAAAAAGTGCTGTTTGGCCTTCGGTCTTCAACTTGCCAAATAGACTTTTCCCCTAATGTGACCTCATATGAGGGGAAACCCTCCTCCAGTTCGTCACTCGGCTTTGCTGTTCTTTGGTGGCGGCGTGGCTCAGCAGTAGCTCATTTACTACATAGATGCTGAAGCAGAAGATCAAAGTATTGCATTATCTAAGAGTATTGTAGCTTGAGCATGAACACACTTTGTTGACGTAATATTAAAATATGGGACCATGTTGGACTTTATATCTTTATGTTTAGCTGCACGACATCACACCTTCTTGCAACCGATTATTTTATACGTTGTACCTCCGTGTTACAGTCGAACATCACAGGGTGGCTGCGGAAAGCTCTAGAAACAGACAAGAAGGACTGGCAGAAGGACACGGAGCCCGAGGCGGACCAGGACGGCTACTACCAGACCACTCTACCTGCCATCGTCTTCCAGGTCCACACACACACACGACATCTCTGATCTCCTCGTCCTGCTCTTCTTTACAGTCCACACTATACCTTATCTGTGTTTTTATATCTGTTTTTCCTCCCGTCTTGTTCCAGATGTTCGAACAGAACCTGCAAGTGGCGGCTCAGATCAACGAGACGTTCAAAGAGCAGGTCCTGATGCTCTGTCTGAAACAGATGACCTCCTTCCTGGTCAGGTCAGCGGATAATCTGAGAAGAGAATGATTCCCATTTTCTTTTACACATGTCCCTGCAGCGTTTTAAAAGCAGTGCCGTGCGTTTCAGGTACCGGGACGAAGCCATCACTTACAAGGAAGAGCACCTGAAAGACCGGCAGCTTCCGCAGTGCTACGTTCAGTACATGATCGCCATCATCAACAACTGCCAGACCTTCAAGTACGCAAAGCTCGATGTTTTCGTTAGAGATGAATTCAAGCGTGGCGCGTGATACGAGCACGCGGGCTGGGTGGCGTCTCGTTTGTTTGGTGTTGATGAGATATTTTCATTCTTTCGTTCAGGGAGTCTATAAATAGCCTGAAACGGAAATACTCGCAGTCGACGGAGCCGAGCCAAAACGACGCAGCCATCGAGAAAACCCTGAACGACGTGGCCAAGGAGGGCTGCCAGTTCCTACTGGACGAAGTCTTCCTCGATTTGGAGGTACGACCGGGCGCTGGCTGCTGTGGGCGTGGCCTGTCTATCTTGTCCTGAGTAATGTATAAAAAATGTATAAGATGTGGCCTGATGCTGAGGATGCTGTTTAAGTTTTTCAAACGTTAGTTCATATTATTATTATTATTAACCTGAAGATAATAAGATCATGTTAAAACTGTTTCATTCTTGTACGGTTTACAGAACCACCTGAACGAGCTGATGACCCGGAAGTGGTTGACAGGCTCTCATGCCGTGGACACCATCTGCGTGACGGTGGAAGATTACTTCAACGACTTCGCCAAAATTAAAAAACCTTACAATCAGGTAGCGGATATGTTGGTGGTTTTCGCGCACTTTACCGCGTAGTGACGCTACATCGCGGATTTCGGCTTGTTCTTGTTAATTCCTCTTATTTTTAGCCCTTGAAAAAGTAGAAATCTGTGTGTGTAGGAGATGACGAGGGAGGCTCACCGGCGCGTGGTTGTGGAGTACCTGAGGGCCATCATGCAGAAACGCATCACGTTTAAAAACGCAGAGGAGAGGAAGGAGGGAGCGGAGAGGATGATCAAAGAGGCAGATCAGTTCAGCTTTCTCTTCAAAAAACTCTCTGCCGTGAGTCTCCTCTCACAAAGCATTTTAATTGATTATAATCTTGTGATCATGACATGTTATAGTGCAGGATCATAAAGGGTTATAATATTGTTTGGGTATTAGATATTATAGCGATAGAATACAGTATAAGTGATCCTACAGATCGATTATAAGAGGATACAGTGACTGAATGTAAGGTGTTTGATGTATTGACTGCTTTTTAGAGGTTGTAAATTTAACTGGTATCAACGGTTATAATGTCACATGGTTTAAAGTGGTTATAATGTTGATGGACTTTTAAGGTTATAAGACAGGTTGTTTGTTTTTGGGTTGTAATGTTGGCTTATTAGGTTATAATGATTAACATTATAACCAATTAGCTATAAGTAGTCACAATGGTTTGGGTTATTAGAAATTATAAGACATATTGGTCATTACAAGTTATAATGTTAACTGATTATAGGTTATATATAGTGTTTTTTATTAGAGGTTATAATTCAGATTGATTATTACGTTATAATGTTGATTTGTTATTAGGTGTTATAATGTTGAACGGTTATGAAACGGTGATGTTGATTGTTAAAGGCTATACTGTTGATTGGTTATAAGAGGTTATAGATTTGAGAGGTTGTAGTGTTTGGTTATGAAAGGTCATAATGCAGATTGGTTATAATGAGTTATAATGTTGGCTTATTAGAGGTTACAATGCAGATTAATGAGTTTTAATGGCGGTGTGCCTGTGTCGCAGGGAGACGACACCGACTGGCTCTGTGGCTCCATCTCTGCCATAGCGGAGGTGTTCAAGCTGACCGACCCCACGCTTCTCTTCCTGGAAGTTTCCACACTGGTCTCCAAGTACCCAGATATCAGGTCAGCCTTAACTTCCTGTTTCGCCTTCACCCGGTCTATCGTGCTGGTGTGACTGACTAAAATGGTTGTGTTACATTGTTAGGGAGGAACACATCGTTGCCCTGCTGGCGGTCCGAGGCGATGCCAATCGCGACACGAGGCAGATGATCATCGAGACCCTGAACCAGAGCAAACCATCCGTCTCCTCCAACTCGCTCCCCGTCTTCAGGGACATCACCGTGCCAACCATCACAGGCATGACTGCAATGGCGGTGCCCAAACTGCTGAAATAACCCACCAAGACCCCGACAACCCTTTCACCTCGTTCGGTCAATAGCAGGATGAGAAACGGCCCCTCGTCGCATGCGCGGTGGAAGTTGAGTGTACAGAAAACGTCTAGATGATGATTTATTTTTTCCTTTTGCCCCCATCCTGCTTGCGCACAACAAGACCGGAGGAATGGTTTCTCCAGCAACTCAGATCAGAGCCCGAGCCTCATGTCAGTTTTTCCAGGAGTTTCCTGTTTACATGCGTGACTTGATGATTTCTTCACAGCTCACACTTCCTGATGTGTGAAACAGAATAACACTAAAGTGCATGGAACACACACACACGCGTGCACACACTGATGCTGTAAAGATAAGGAGAGCCACCACAGACACAAGCAAATTAATTCATATTAATAAAGATTATGATTAATACAGTTTTAAGATGTTGGTGTGAGTTATAGATACGTGCACAGCTGAAACCTCCCTCAGGTGCTAAGGATTTGTTTCTTCTTGCGTTAATATAAATGTTCATTTAAGTGAATCGCTGCTCTTGTGTTCTGGCTGATTGATTTTAGAAAATGTAAATTATTTTGTTTTTAAATTCAGCTTTTAAGCTAATCTCATTAACAATAAAAACCTCAATTAGCGGTTATATACTAATATGCTTCATCACAGAACATTTACTCTAACAAGTTCCCATGTGTACCATAAACATACTTTGTATGTAGCAGTTTTAGTCCTTTGTTACCTTATGTTGTTAAATTTCGCCCCCTAGTGGCTGCCAAGTGTAACATACAGTGAGACGACACCCGAGCTTTTTTTTTCCTCAACCATTTATTGCTAATAATTCAAGAGAAAATGCTCCATTTGCTTAAAATGCAAATACGATCAGAGATAAATTGTAACCTCCATGTTAATCAACATTTACATACGAAATACAATAAACAATCTCCGAGGCCTAAATAAAAACAAACTCTTTTATACAGTACAGCATCGTAAACCTTTTACACTTGTGAAAAGTTTGGACTAATACAGTTGGCAGGTTCCTGGGTTCGTCTTCCAGAATCAAATTCAACACCTCAGAACATGCAAACGAAATAATAATCATCATCATCATAACAATAATAATATTAATAAAGGTTTATAAAGGCAATGCCTGGCATAAAAATGAAACCGACCGGCCAAACATCATCTGCCAACCTGCAACAATTTAAAGGCCTCGGGTTCTCAGTCTGACATCCTGACTCTTTATTGATCAGTACAAAAAAAAAAAAAAACAAGCCAAATCTCTCCATAGAAAAGAAACTGATTTCTGAATTGGCTTTGGCAATTTAAGATATGCTTCTTCTTATTCTTCTTTCAATTTTTTTTGTTGTTGTTTTGTTTTGAAATGCTCACAACCTCGAGACTGAAATAGTTTACACAACTTACACAAATTAAGACTTCCGGAAATCAAAACATCTTGTGGCAAACCGGCACAAATATATCTATATAAATATATATGTATATGTATATATATATTTATATGCCACCTAATAATTAGAAAATAAGGTTTTAATAAGCAGGCAGGGTCGCTTTGACATCCTCGAAGAAAAAGTCAAAAATAAATCTCCGTCGTGAGACGGTGGTCTCGTCTCGTTTCCTCGCGCTCTGTAGCCAGAACGTCCTCGACAGGAGTCTTTGATCGTAATGCTTGGAAGAGACGACGCACACAAAAAAAGACCTTCTTTGAAAATCACAATGTGAGCTGCTGAAATCGAACCCGGAAGCTCGAGACTCGGACCTGATCGGAATCCTTCTACCTGGGTGTAATTGCACCCGGATGTCCAGGAGGTGGCGTGAATTCTCCTGGTTCTGTTTAGGTTGCAAATTGGATCAGGTCCGCCCCCCCCATTCCTGGACCTCTGGCCCCGCGGCGAGGATTATCTACGGTACTACAAGGACGTGCGCTCGCTTTGTGCTGCTGCTGCTGATAAAGTCCGTGTGAAGGTCAGCATGAAAAACGCATGCGTCATGCATCAGTCACAGAGGCGCCCCCTGCTGGAACGAACGACAAGCGACTCAATGCTGTAGATATCAGTGCACTTTGATAAAAACCTGACGTGCGCGCACACATACAGAGAGAGAGAGAGAGAGGCACGCGCACATACACACACGCGCGCAGGCTTCTGGAAAACAATACTATTAGTGCATCGTGTTCGAACGGGTCGTAAGCGGAGCGCGTGACAGTTTTCACAGTACGACGTCTGACTTTAGTTACGCGTTTTTACATTCGGAACACTCACATTGAAGAGTTACGTAGTAGTGTAACGAAAATCCTTTTCCAAAAAAAAAAAAAAAAAACCATCTTCCCAAATAAACTTCTCAACTCAGTTTAGCTGCAAGTATAAAAATGATTCTCAAAGCCGTCTAAAATAAAAACCTTCATTTCAAACAAACAAACAAAAAAACACTCGGAGACCGTTAAGTCGAATCTCCTTTTTTTAGCTCAACTGTAAGGACTTCAGTGTGCACGTGAACGACGTCGTGGCGAAACGTGACGGGGGGGATTGGGGGGCACGTGGAGCGGGTTCGTCCCCCAAAAACCGTCTCAGCTTATAAAGGTGGCTAATACAAATAACACACACACACTCACACACACACACACATCCCATCGCTCTGGTGTGTTTAATATAGAAACTGAGACAGAGCATCTCCTTGGTCCTCAGCTCGCTGTCAATCAGCTTTGTCTAGTGTCTCCGACGAATGTGGGGCGACATACTTAAGCCGGAAGCCACCTGAAACACACACATATAACACAAGCACAAGACACACACGGCTCAGAAGAGCAGCAACACGTTTCGCGCGTTTTTTTGTAGGTTTTTTTTTTTTTTTTTTTTGCTTCTACACATTGTGGTCATCAGATATGGATCTAGCAACTAGATTATGGATACGATGTAGGCTGCAGGGAAACTCGTGACCTCCTGGCACTGGCGTTACCTGGCTGCCCGGCGTCCATGGGCGGCTGCTTGCAGTCCTGCGCGTAGTGGCCGCTCAAGCCGCAGTTGTAGCAGGACACGGTGCCACTCTTCTTTATCCCTGCGGCGCCGGGGATGGCGCCCACGGGCGGGAAGACGGGCGGGTAAAAGCGTCCGAAGGGCGTGACCTGGGGCAGAGTGGTGTAGCTGGGTTGCGCGGGCATCAGGTGGTCGGAGTGGGTGTGCAGGAGCGCGCTGCCGGCGAAGGCGGCGCTCTGGGTGTAGAAGGGCAGCGGCGTCCCGTTCCCTTGGTGGCCCTGCGTGGGGAAGGTGGTGCTGCACAGCGATGGCGCCAGCTGGAAGAACGGCGCAGGCGGCCCGAACATCTGGCGGGCGGGATGCGCCGGGAGGAAGAAGCTGGCGGGAGACTGGTGGGCTCCGTTGCCGCCGCAGGTACCACGGCAACCGCAGGCGTTGCAGCTGGCGGGTTGCGACTGCGCAGTGCTATTGATGTACGCCGCGTTCTCGCTCGGCGCCGGCATACTGGCGGGCGACGGCAGAGGAGCGGAGCTGGGTATGTGAACGGGCATGGCGCTAGCAAGCGCACACTGGACTAAACCCGAAGGCGCGTGAGCGCTCTGGGGCTGAGCGCTCGCCTTGGCGCACAGTTTCCCTGGAGCGGCGACGGCGCTGGGCGGAGCCTGAGGCTGGGGTGGTTCGGGGAAGGCAGGCGGAAGCGGGCACTGGGACCCGCTGATTGTGATGG
>JAQMYI010000018.1:19064560-19083746 GCA_030014275.1 Clariallabes melas
GTGTATCTATGAAGGGTACTGAGACAACTTTCTACCTCGATGGTATCCAAGCACTAGTGGCACGCTAGGAAAAGTGTAGGAGATTGTATAGAGAAATAAAATAAGTTTGTACTCTCAGTTTTTATATTGTTTTAATTATTAAGGCCAATATTAAAATGGTAAAAAAATAAAATAAAATAAAAAATGCACAACTGCTATAAAATTACATCACAGCTTTTACAGAGGATGAAAACAGCATCCATCCTAAGGAAATACTGAAGAAATTTCTCCTTTTGAGTTTATGGGCAGCTGGTGCATCATACCACCATCTACTGGACTGGAGTATGAAGCAGAGCATTGATTTAATTTAACTTAATTAAATTGACAGGGGTCCTTACAAGATTGTAAGGTATAGACCTTTTTATTTGCTAAATAACAATCCAATGATTATCATCACATCTGCGAAAGAGCTGTTACCATGGAAACAGTAAAGTATAAGAACAACCCGGAACTAATCTTACAGCTGGAACCCGTGTCTGAGCTAAGGTGCGTACGTTAGCTTTAATCTAATTGTTTTATATTAAATGTTTCTCCAACCTGCGACCAACCAGGGAGGGCGAAGGCTATCACGTGGTTACTCACAGGCGAGTGAAGCCACCCAGCAAACCCTTTTCAAAACTGCAACATCTTGGGACGGCGTAACTCTGAGCTATGAATCGGAGGTAGTCGATTTGATCCGATTCGATTTTCAATTTGATTCAACAGCACAAACGTTTACTCTCTATTTGATCTCAAGCAGCTGTATTTCTTACAGGTTTAATTTTTTTTAAGTATTAAAAACAACTAATAAACCTGTGTAACTTGTGTTGATTGTTTGAGTTGTGTGGATTAAAGTCACGTGTCACAGAAAGCGATAAACGTTTTTTTTTCTACCGCTTTTACTGTTCCGCTCCACACTCCAGTCCTGTAGGTGGGGATATTGAACCGGCGTCTCAGAAACTCAAAAGAAGAAGTAGCAAAGTGTGACAGTTTTTAGAAAGATGCATGGGTTCTACAGCCAACCATGGGGCGTCTGGGAGATCACGCAAGCGAAAGGAGCGGCTAGCAATGCCGAAAAAAGGGAACGTGCAGTTCGAGAAGATGCGGTCGGCTGGGAGAAAATCAGGGGAAAATCCAAACAAACAACAAAAAAAAAAGATGCATGCAATTTGTATTTTCTGCAAAATCTGTTGTGCATTTTTAAAGAATGTAAATTTAAGACAAATTCAACGTTAGTAAATAATTTGTGAGAATAAAAGAGGCCGGTGTTTAAGTTACATTTAGCTATATTTATTCACTTTTATCCCAAAACGGTTTATTATTGATTCCATTCCAGTATGCGATTGAGGGTGAAAGTCTCCTGGAGAATCTTTGTGTCAAAAGCAACTAAATGTTGGACGGAGACCCATAACAGTAACGTAATCCTCTGTTCCATTCCTCTGATCAGAATCACACAACAAGAACAAAAGAGGTCACAGCCAGGACATTCCCGCCTAAGCAACGACCCCGGGCAACGCTCCGAGTCAAGAAACTAAACAAAACACAGCTAGCCTTATCATCACAGAATGCCTGGAAAGCTGTTAAGCCTCATCTCTGACAATTAAGACACACACACAGCTCTGAATCTGCTGTCCTGCACTTCCTTCTCTCTAAAATCTCTGAAGGCGAGTCGTATTCGTCCGACCAACAGGAAGCCTCATGCTTATCAGGGCCACGCCTGCAGCGCGAGAGTCATGAGCGAGAGGTGAGCCGAACCGAGCAGCTGTCAGTCATGTGAAACTGCTGTCAGTCGGTCATCTGATAGCAGGGTCATGAAACACGAACGAATGCAAAACACACAGCAGCTAATAGGCCGAGCAGACCAGCAGATTTGCAGCAGAACTTCACCGAGTTGTCAGAATGAGGACTTCGATTCAGCCACGTCCTTTCCTGAGCAGCTTGCCTGCCTGCTGCCGTTCATAAATAACGTTCTTGTTAAAAATTTCTGAAGTTGAAGAGTGTCGCAAGCGTCTAGAATTTAGACAAATGGGATCACATGCTGGATTTTTCCGTCCCGTTTAGAATTCTGAAAATATTTCTGATTTCAACAAGGAATTGTGTCTCGACTAGGGACGGTTACTGATACTGTTTTTCTTAAACATACAATATGATGAATAGGATTTGATACAATCATGATATGACAAGATTAAAAGTTCAACAACACATGACGGCAGAATACTTCTGCTTTACTCCTACTGGTTTGATCAAATATGTAAAGAACATCGATATAATGCCGTACATTAACCGAGTGTTTGTGGTATTAGCTCCGGTGTACATACTGATGGCGAGTTCCACAAACCTTACGTTGTTTTTTTCGTAAAAAAAATAATAAAGTGACTGATGTAAGAAGACCATATGGTACATGTTGCGAGACTGAGTGATACACATCTTGACATTTGTGTATAGAACTTTGACATCTATATTCATTTTGGCAAAATCCATATAATGTTAATTACAACAAATTACACTGAGGTGCAATGAAGCCTGAGACGGTTGAGGCTCCGGGATACTGATCGGAAGGTCAGGGGTTCGAGCTGGGCTGCCACTATTGGTCCCTTGGGCAAAGCCCTTAACTCGATGCCCATAAAATACCCAGCCACTGGAAACGTAGTGCATCCCAAGCCCAAAGGAATATGAGTCTGATTAAAGTCAAATCCAGGTTTACCATGAACTAACCTATTTTAGTAATGTTTTCCTTCCAGAAAAGGAAGACTGTCAATTCAGTTTATGAAGTGATCCTTTTGCAATATGTGTAAGAGGGAAGTGGTTAGCAGTTTCTGCAGTTTTTAAGGAATTCAGCAATTTTTGAGAATCGAACATTGGAAAGTTTACCGAAATTATTTGTATATAATGTACATTTTTCACAGCTAAACGTTTTTCTATATTTTTATATTTATAATTTTTTTTTTAATACTTATATATTCTTGTTTGAGAACCATTATGTTTATTATTTTTCACTTTTAAGTCATCACCGGTCGTATAAGCATTCCGCTTCATATACTGTGTATGTGACAAATAAATTTTGAATCGGAAATATTCAAAAATATTTCAATATAATTTTAATATATTGTGAACAGATTCTAAATCGGGAACTGATTAACTGAAAGGATCTAGAAGTGATCCATTCAACTGCATAACTCAGTAAAGCCTTATATGCAAATATAAGAGGAATAAAACACTTTGAAACAGATATTATTAACAGTTATTGGAAAAGAATAAACTTCACGTGTAGTAACAGTACCTCTGCTAGCGTCAGGTTTGATTCTTTACTTATTTACTCTGGCAGATTGTGGAAAACTAATATCCTGTACCAAAATAGATTTAAATGTCCAATGTGTGGAAATACCAGAGAGATTAATAACCAAGGAACAGCTGATACAATATTATCATGATACCTAGCTGCTGATTCGATTTGTATTGCGATTCTCTAAGTATCGCAATTTAATAAATATCCCAATTCAATGTTAAAGTCGATGGAGACCTTCCAACGAAAGCAAGACCAAAACTGACCTCTGCTGCAGAGGAGAAGTTCATTTAGAGTTACCAGCCTCAGAAATCACCAATTAACAAACAGCACCTCAGATTAGAGCCGTAATGAAGGATTTACAGAGCAGAAATAGCAGATATACACCTCAATATCAACTGTTCAAAGGAGATTATTCTGTTGTTGTTTTTTTAATATAGACAAAAATAAAAATCAGGAAAGACTGTAACGGTGTGTCCGAACTTTTGACTAGTAGTGTTAGTTAAAATGTATTTTGGAGTCAGTATGGTGATACATGAATTGCAACACAAAAGGATCACAACACGCAACTGAACTGATTCCCCTCCCCATATCTCGGAAATACTGATTATAACACATTGCATTATTGATCATATCGCATCACCCAGCTCTGATATCAAAATCACCTGTGTTTTTTTTTTTTTTTAAACAGTATAAGCTGTATGGTCCTGTGTGATCAGGCCTACGCTACACTATAGCAGAAATAACCAGTCTTTATATTCTTAAACCACCCCGGTTCTCCCTGTCCTGCACAGCTCTCCCTTTCCTGGAAACTGAATCCTAAAGCATGGACTCAGAATGAGAATGCAGGTTTTTAGATCAGACAAAACTGCACCGTGATGCATTCTGACAGTGTCCCCCTGCTCTCACACACTTCACGTAGGACCTGCTAATGAGATGATGCGTCAAATCAGAAGTGTTAGTGATGTAGAATCCCTAAAATAGGCGGCGCAGGGTGACACCGGGAGCACGACTGGGGAAACTCTGTAATACTCATTCATTATTAATGCTTTTTTTGTTTTGTTTAAGCAGATATAAGATGAAATTTCATCCCGTGTTCTAGATCAGTGCTCCCCATGGTTTTTAATTGGGATTACAATTTTTGGGCTTAATCACATGAGTGAACCTGGATAATGTTGGCTAATCGACTAACATCTGATAGCTTATTTTTCAAGACATATTTGATAAGGTAGTAAGAGATCAGGTTTCTCTATGGCTTGTCATGAAGTTGCAGTTAGCATCGCCCATCTATGAAAACCAGAATTGAGATTGTTCCTCTGTGATGTCAGAGAGGAGCAAGCCCTAAGTTCTCAGATTGCCACTGAAATGTGAAAGCATTTCGGGCCTACGAACAAACCGAACAATGGCTAAGTAGCACATATGTTCGGGACCCATTAAAAACTTGTTTGTGTCTCTATGGCTTGTCTTGAAGTTGCAGTAAGCCCCGGCCCCTCTATGAAAAACTAAATTGAGATTTTTCCTCTGTGATGTCAGAGAGGAACAAGCACTAAACTTTCAGATTGCCACTCCACACTTCAAGGGTCTCTCTCTCTTTATAAAGTTTTTCAGAATGGAATTTTTTTTTAACGATGCTATTGAATTTACCAGGGTCTGCGCTGCGCATGCGCAGTGGCTCACGCTCCTCTCCTCCAACAAGGCTTCGACGCGCTCCAGCTGCGCGCGCACGAGCTCCCTCTGGTGGAAGGTGAACGCCGGGTGCAGCGAGGCCATGGCGAAGAGTAACGCCAGCTGCTCCAGAGGAGCCGGTGCCGGTCCCGGTTCCGGTAAATTCAACACGCAGCAGTTCCTCGTTGAGTGCAACAGGTCGATCCGGCTGAGCGTGCCGTAGAGGATGCCCGCGCACTCCCGGTTCTTGGATCCGAGCAGAGAGAGGCAGACGAGTAGGCGCGAGAGCACGACCGGGTCGGCGACGTCGGTGAGGAGTCGCAGGTCGGCGGGGCTGTTGGCGCGCGCCTCGACGTCGCGCAGGATGTGGAAGTCCTTCCGCGCGAGGTCCTCGAGGCACGAGCCGAGGAATCGCAGCTCGAGCGGCTGACACATGTGGAGCAGACCGCACATGAACTCCACGCGTTTGGCCGGACTGAGCCGCAAGCCGAACCACTCGAACACCGCCTCCTTGTCGAGCTGGCGGAGGTGTTGGTGGTGGTGGTGGTGGTTGTTGTGCTCGCCTTCGGCCGCGTCGCTATCTCCCTCCGCCGCTGGCAGCCTCATCTTCAGCATTATCAACTACCGTTGAGCGGGCATCGGTAACGGATATCGCCTTCCCACTGATTTTTATACATTCGCAGACAAAACGTTACCGGATTGTTACAACGAGATTTGTTTTACCTTTTTCTGTCTGATTTCTTTTTTTTTTCTACCCTCAGGAGCTACCGTGACTAGCTAGTTTAGTGTGGTCAGTTTCCCAGATTACTCGCTCGCCGAGCCTCTATGTCAATCAATGCTTAACGCCGCCCTCTCGTCTACCCTTTAGCAACCGCTGGGTCCTAAACTCCCCGGTATTACTGTGCCTCAGAACTTTGTTTCCAGAAACAAACAGCAGGCGTGCTGTTGCTAAGCAACGGGGAAGTATGTGCTGGACAAAAGAAAGTTAACACATTTAGCTAGTTAAACAAGACAGAAAAAAAACAAATGTGACCTAAACACTAAATACAACGGTACCTCGGCATACGAATTTAATCCGTTCCAGAGGCGAATCCATTCAAGTTCTTAAGGCGAAATTTCTTATTTCGAAATGCGTTTTCCCATAGGAAATATTGCATAGGATGTATGGGATACTTCCTATTTACATGGGAAGTAAATGCAGATATTCTGTTACCAATATTAAAAAGAATCCAACAATATAATCAGATTTTGCATATAAAAACAATCAAAACATTTATAAGAGATGTACATTAAGTAAAATATTAAATAAATAGACATTAAATCTTACTTAACCTTAATTTATGATTGCTCTTGGCACTGGCTGCTTTAAAAACAAACCTGAAAGCTACTCCCTTTCTTCTTGTTAATGTCCCTGATAACCTGATTGTTGGGACCCATGGTGCGTTATCATCACAAAATGCATTAAAAAAAACACAAAAACATCACAAATTTGTTTCGCTTGGCTTTCCACTGACGCAAACATGTTTTGGACGTCTCTCAGACGTACACACGGCTTAGTCAGCATTCACCTGTAATGTAAAGAGTTCATGGCGTGTACTTTGTCACCTGAGTCATTTCCAGAATAAAACAAGACTTATGTAACTGCCTCAATAAGGACATATTGCTGTTTCCCTAAATTATGCTGATTTGTTTGCATAGCCATTGTTGATTTTTGTTTTGTTTTATTTTGTACTGTTATGTATCTCTTGACCTCTGTACAAAACTGTTCCAAATATTTGATTATTTGTGTGGGTAAATTGCTAAAGAAAGACTTAGCATCAAAGAATAACACTACAATTTATTGTGTTGTTTAAATTAACAGAAATATATATTATAATGTAAATTTGGTTCCAGTATGTGGTAAATTGCATTTTTTTTTTCAACAAACATATGTGTGAGTGATTAAATAGAACAATACTTCAAAATGATTGTGGATTTTTTTTCCTGATTAAAGTACCTGTTATTTACATTAAGTAAAGGGTAGAATACTGCTCCAGATTTCTGCCTGGCGCTTATGTGCATGGAGTTTGCATGTTCAAACCAAATTGCCTATAATGTGTGTGTGTGATGGATTGGCACCCTGCCAGGGTGTTCCCCCTATCTCATGCTTAAATTGTTCTTGGATAGGCTCCAGGCCCCCGCGACCCTTTACAATGTTCAATGAATGAATGAATGTTCAGTGGTCAACGCTGTCGCCTCGCACTTCCAGGTTCCAGGTTCAATTCCTGCCTCGTACATATGAAGTTTGTATGTTCCCCCAATGCTTGATGAGTTTCCTTAAACAGGTTAAAAGCATGCATAAACAAACCATACACAAAACACTGTAAGAAAACATTGGTTTTGTATTAAGGCACATTATAACAGAATAAAAGCATACTAATTTAACACGTTCTCGAGGCAAGTTCTTACGGCAAAAATTTGTATTTCGATATGAATTTTCCCATAAGAAATAATGTAAATACAGGTAATCAAGTCAAGTCAAGTAGGCTTTTATTGTCATTCCAACCATATACAGTTCAGTAGACAGTGCAACGAAACAATGTTCCTCCAGGACCAAGGTGCTACATACATGCAACAACGTAAATTAACAACACAACATAAATTAACAACACACATTACCAGAACCAGCTAGCTAACTAAGAGATCTAATTAGCTGACTAGCTCAGATATGACAGATTTACATTTCCAGCTTAACCTAAAACTATCTAAACTATCTATTTCTATATAAAAAACAACAATAGACAACAGACAACAAAGTGAACGTGAAAATGTGCAAAGAGCTACAGTGACAAACACAACAAAGTAAAACGTTACAGTACTTTTTTTTTTTTTTTTAGTGATGAGGTGTGAGTTGATGAGGTATGAGGTAATCCATTCCAGGCATCCAAAAATATTACTAATATTACCAAAACAAAGAAACAAACAAAAAAAAACTGCTTTTTCTGACAGGAAAAAGAAATCGTGATGAATTGGCCCCTCATCCCTGAGACGTGACAAGTAAAGCAGTATAAACAATGACAATGACTAGACAATGAATGAGATTCCCGGAACGTTTGAATGCACTGCATGTTGCAACCCGGATGGATTTAATTAACACACTCGATACGGAAAATAACCAAAAAAAACCACGTAAACAAACAAAGTACGAAACCGGAACCCGTGCACGTTACATCATTGTATTATACACACATATACTAACTTTATTAATACTGTACTATATTATTTATCGGGAACATTTAGACAGCATTGAAAAGTTCCAACCCGGATGGATTTATTCACACACAGGAAGTGGGAGCGCTGAGCCGCTGCAGCGATGTCTGCACAAACAGACTTTTTAGCGTTTACAGGCAAGAGCGAGCCGGTGGACGTGGACATCGGGACCGGGCCGGGTATCAAAACCGAACATTTGGAGGACAGCCCGCCTTCGGGTGAAGTGCCGGCTGAGAGAGACTGCGGCTGCGGCTCTCCGGGACAGGGGGACAGGGTGACGGATTTGTCCAGCATCGACGAGTCTCCCGCTCAGCCCATACTGCGGAATTTCCCGGTGTCGCTGATCGCGGGGAAGGCGCGCCGGTTCACGGCTCACTGGTACAGCAAGTACGGCGCCTGGCTGGAGTACAGCGCCGAGAAGGACGCGATTTTCTGCAAAGTCTGCAGGCACTTCGGGAACAACCTGATCGCCGACAAGTTCACGCGCGGCTTCAAGAACTGGAAGCGCACGCATCAGGCGTGCTCCAAGCACGAGCTGAGCAAAGCGCACAACACTGCTTTGTGCAAGTTCCTGCAATACAAAGAACAGTCGAACCACGTGACCTCTCAGCTACCTCATGATAATCATCATAATGTGACTCCTCCTGGACTGATCCAAAGCAACCGAGATCACATCAAAGTTGTCCTGGACGTGGTCATGTTTTGCGTCCGGCAGCACGTCTCGCTGTGCAAGCACAAAGAACACGACCCGGGCAACTTCCGTGAACTCTTCCAGCTCCTGTGCGAATACGACCCGAGAATCAAAAGCTGGTTCGATGCCGTTCCCAGGAGTAAAGATCCCACCGCGGCCGGTTCTGAGATCCGGAACGACCTCATAGATGCTGCGGCGTCTCTGCTGCTCCGACAAATCAAACAGGAGTTACACAACTCCTGCTCCGATCAGACCCATTACGCCGTCCTGACTCACGAGTGCTCGGACCAGTCCGATCGCCGACTCGTCGCGGTGTGTCTCAGATATCTGCACATCGGCTCGATTAGAGAACGCGTCGTCGGATTTGTTGACATTGGCGACACGGATAGCTCTGTCGAAGGAATAGCTCTGAAAATCTTGCAGATCTTGGAGCCTTTCGAGTTGGATCCTGGTCTGTGCGTGGGTTTCGGGTTCGACGGGGCGTCCGTGATGTCTGGAGTGGACGGCATCCTGAAGCGCACTTTTCCTCGTGCGGTGTACGTCCACTGCCGTTCGCACCGTTTGAACTCGGTGCTCTGTGGCGCCTCGAAAGGGTGTCCAGAATTTAAGACGTTTTTTGAAACCATTAACGCGTTGCGTCTGTTTCTGACGCACGGTTCTCGTGCTTCTCGCTTTCTCGAGATCCAGAAAGAGATGCATCCGGATTGGCCGCCTCTTGAGGTCGACTCACGCTTGAGCTCTGCGACGGACGTGTTTTGTTCGTTCGATATCGTTTTGGAGATGTTGACAGAATTCGCAGAGAGCGGAGGACTAGATGGACTCGAAGCGCAGTCCCTGCTTCAGCAAGTTCAAACCAAGAAGTTTGCGTTTCTTTTGGCAGCATCGTGCAAACTCTTCGAGGTGTCCCAGCGCGCCAGCGAGCTCCTGCAGAGCGAGACGGCATCGCTGACCGAAAGCATCGATTCGATTGAGCGGCTGAAGCTGAGTCTTTACGATTTGCGACACGACGGATTCAATCGTATCTCGACAGCGTCCGATGAACTAGCGTCAAAAAACGAGATCGTAAACTGGGACGTTTCGTTGTACAGGAAACGAAAACTCCCAAATCGTGACAATTCCACGTCCTTGCGTAGATCTGCAAGAGTGTCCTGCGCTGAAGACCTGCGTGCGCTCTGGGATCAGATCCTCGACTCGCAGATTAACGAACTCGACAGCAGGTTTCACCCAGATGCCTACGGCATCATGAAAGCCACGGATGCGTTACGCAACAACGACACGAAGAACCTTTCAGAAATCATCCGTCCAGTCTGCAGGTTGTACGGCGTTGACGTCCCCAATGACGAGATGTCTTTTTTTCAAACTTTACGCCGGACGTCGTCGGCAGGATCGTGCTTTTCCTTAATAGAGGTTTACGATGCGTTCAGTGAGGAAAGCTTCCCAAACTTGCACCTCTTAATACGCATCCTGCTGACTCTCCCGATCACGACTTGCACAGACGGAAGAATTTGCTCAAGTGTAAATAAAATCAAGACTGCGAGCCGCGGTACGATCCTGACAGCAC
Source organism: Clariallabes melas (assembly GCA_030014275.1). Lineage (NCBI taxonomy): Eukaryota > Metazoa > Chordata > Actinopteri > Siluriformes > Clariidae > Clariallabes > Clariallabes melas. The sequence goes on from JAQMYI010000018.1 coordinate 19,075,028, forward strand.
AGCTGAATCCTCTCAGTCTCCTGTCTTTCGAAAAAGACCTGACAGACTCTTTGGACTATGATGAGATCATAGATATATTTTATCTTATAAAGTTTATAAAGCCTTTTATTTCACAGGGCGGTAAATTCGAATCGATGAACCCGTCGCTGTTAACGTTAAAGCCCATGATTCCTGTTTAATTATAATTTTTAATTACAGCATACTCAAGTGACATCTGCTCACTATTTATTCAACGGGATAGAAATGTGACCTGAACCTGACACGTGTCAGACGACTAAGGAGTTTAAGCTATGCCATGTGTTCCTAATAAAGTGGCACTTTTGTCTGTTTGGTTTCATAGAACTTGTTTTTGTGGCATCTTTAGCATTTTTTTAAATCTCAACAGCTGGGTTTGTGTGAGCGGTGGGAAGCTGGAATGCCAACACTGACTAGCGATGAATATTAAACCATAAATATTGGCACCCCTCACTTACAATGATTAAAGCTAAAATTAAATTCAAATACTTTACGGTATTATTAGATATCCATTTATATTCCAAAAAAACCCAACAAGAATACATTATTACACCAAAAAGATTCACATTTATTTTTCTTCTTAAGATTACGAATAATTTTTTCAATGTTTGTGACAAAAAATCACAAACTTATTAATGTGTGCATCTTCTCCTTGTTATTAAACAGATTTGAATTCCAGCTGTAAATGATACGTCGCCCCCTAGTGGGCAAGATTGGTGCCGTAATAACGGATTCTATATTATAACAGGGCAACACAATTCCAGAATCCGTTATGCCGGCTCCAATTTTATCCACTAGGGGGCGACGTGTCGTTGCAGCTGGAATTCAAATATGTATGGAAACATCGCCCTCTAGTGGAGCACCGCGTTAAAGAAGGAAACATTTCTTTCTATTAATCCACAGGTCACCTGTTTTAATCCTGAACAAACCCATTAGTGGGGTGTTTTTTATTTTTATTTTTTAATCCTGGTTTATGGTTCACTTCAACTCAGAAAGTGCACTTTATTAACTGATTAGTTTAATAGAGTCTTTCAATGTCTTTTTCAGTAAAACAAGCCTAAATCACAGAAGCAGAATTATGTGAACTATGGGAACATTTTTGATGATATCGGCGAAATATGTGGTAACACAATATAACATAAACACCTCATTGTTTATGTTTATAGCACCTAATATTAACCCAGTTAAACCTCTTGTTAAGATCGTAACACAACGGCACTTTAGAAATTTCCCCACTGTGGGATGAATAAAGGTATTTGCACAACATGTATTCATTTCTCTTACTGTATTGGGATTTAAAGTGGAACGTGTTTTTTATTCTATTTAGAATTTAAGAATTAAACAGGAACCGTGCTTCAGTTCTTCTTCTATTACTTTTGTCCACAGTTGTTCTTGACTAGAGATGTGCAAATGTCCAATTTAACCGATTCAAAGGTAAAGTAAACTTTTAGCAAATTCCTTCCCCCAGGATCACGTCACACACACTATCATAAAGTTACTAACAGATACTAGCAGAGCGCTTCATTTCGAGCACTTTATTCATAGATCATTTGTATCTTTAAAATATTTTTTTAGATCTTTAGTACACATTTTTTCTGTATGCTTTTTATATCTTACAAATATCTCAAAACCCTGACATATTCTCCAGCACGCTCAGTAAAACCTAACAGCTGTTTTAATTACAGTACTGTCCAAACATCTTGGGCACATACAGAAATTGCTGAAAGAAAAGCAAAAATTCTTTTGAAAACATATTAGCATAAAAGAAACTTCTATAAAGGTCACTAAAAAGTAATAAAATAAACAGAGTCAATATTTGGTATGAAAGCTCTTTGCTTAAAAAAATAACCAAAGTAGTGATAGATACAGATGTGAGCAGCTTTATAAGTAAAACAGCTGTTAGGTTTTACTGAGTGTGCTGGAGAATAACAGAGTTCTTCTGTTAACTTCATTACACTCACTTCTTTTGATTTTCATGCAAAACCCAGGAGCCTACATTAGGTTATTTTTCTTTCCATCCAAAAAACTGGTCTGTCGTGTAATATGTTGTTTTCTTTAGCTTGTCAATCAAGTGTGTTGGAGCAGAAATGTTTCTTAATTAGGAGAAATAAGCTTCAATTATTTAAACACTACTATGATATTAATAATAAGATTGACTGTCTGGCCTATAAACATGTTTCAGTCCTCTACTTTCATGCTTTCTTCACATTTCTTTTTGTAAACTTTTTTTTTTTTGGAACTCTGGATGCAAAGTTAAACTAAATGGTCTTTTTAGGACATTTTTGTTCTTTTATTATTATTTTCTTTTTTTTGAAATAAATTTTACATTTTAATAAGAAGACATTTTAATAATATACACTATACACAAAAGAAACAAGAAAAAAATTACATTATTAAATAATTGCACATATACACAAAATGCTGCGAGATAGATAGATAGATAGATAGATAGATATTGAAGAATATAATAAATATTTATAATAAATAATAAATAGACACCATTTCCGATATCCATCTTTTAAAAGATGGAGAAGAGTGAGATTTACAGTCCGTTAAAATGCGTCTCTCGGCCAAACATTTATTCATTTGTTGTTCCTGTTAAAATACATTAAGCATATGTAAGATTATATTCATTATCCTTGTGCCTAAAAATCACAATTGCAAATTGCATTATGGGTACTAGACATTCCAATCACCTGCCTCGACTGGAAACTCCAGAAGTGCATTGTGGGATTTCCAGCATTTCTCCTTTTTGAAGTCGTTCTCCTTTCTGGTTTAATGAATAAAAGTTGTGAAAAAAAAGTGTGAGAAGTGATTTAGCACAGACAGTCCATTTCACACGTTTTATTTGGGATGAGGAACCTTAAGAACCCAAAGGAAACCCATACAGTATGAACACTGAAGCCCTCTGAAGTTCTGTAACGACAGGAACCTAAACGGCGGAGGATTAAAGCATGGACTCAGGGAGCATGGAGACAATTCATGGATTCAAAATATTTGCCTAAATTTTATACAGTATAATATTCTCTATGTTTAGTTATGCTGTTAATAAATACAATGGTCACCGCTGGCCTCCACGGTCTCTAGCTGGACTACAGAGGTTCCTAGATGGATGGATATATGTTTTATATATATATATATATGTTATTGTTTTTGCCAATTTTTTAATGATGATTTATTTGTGGTATTTTTTTATTTTGTAATTTATCTTTAGAAATTCTATAATTAATTTAATTGTATTCTCTAGTACAATTTTCCCCTTTTCTTTTACTGTAGTGCAATCTTTCTAAACTAATCAATCTTTCCATTTTATGTTTTTATGTCACGGACATTCATATAAGCATTTCGCTGCGAAACAGGCTGTGATTTGAATTAGCTAGGCAGCATGGTAGTGTATTGGTTTGGCACCGTGACCTCGCGCCTCCAGGGTCCAGGTTTGATTCCCGCCTCAGGTCTGTGTACATAAAGTTTGCATGTTCTCCCTGTGCTTGGTGGGTTTCCTCTGGGTACATTAGTTTCCTCCCACACTCCAAAGACATGCAGATTAGGTTAATTGACGTTGCCAAATTCTCTGTAGTGTGTGCGTGCTCTGCAGTGGATTGATGCCATATCCAGGGTGCAAGATTTAATCAACTAATAACTATAAATATGTGAGTTGTGACGTCTGAACACTGTACCAAAATAGCGTCGAACCCATGGCGCTCCCTAGACCCCGCTATTAGAACCTTTTCCTCTTCGTCTCCATCCGTCTCAGCTTCCAACCTGAACATTTAAAAATTTGGTCACGCCATCGGTAAGCCCACCTTTGATTCAAAATAGCTGTGCTAATACATGGAACCGCGTTTAAACAGAGGACGTGTGTAAATAAACACGGAGGCGACCGTTTTAAATAGCACTCCGCAGTTTGAGAAGCCCACCTCGTATCCTGTTTGTGGTCCACATTGACTGTTTTATCCCAATCCGTCCTGTCTGCACCTTATACTGTAAACATACCATCCCGTTCAGAACCCTTTTGGCGGAGAGCGTGGCGGCGGTTATTACGTTTGAACGCTCACCTTGAGTAAATGTAAGTAGCCGCCATCTGTGTTAATGTGTTTAGCCTAAACTTGGACAAATATTTTGTTGGAGTCCAAATTCAGGTCTGGGGAAGAACAAGAGCATTGTCCTTTTTTTTTTTTTTTCAAGCACCTCCTAAGTTAGCTCTAATCCTAATAGGCTGTGCCAAATAATTAAACGGTCGACAGTGTTGGTTGAACTATTTGTATCTTGAAAGCGTGGAGCCATTTAGGTTTTCTTTGAAGGTGGTTTTTGTGGAGGGGCTGAGCAGAGACTCCTCCCTTCCTCTCTCTCCCTCTCTCTCTCTCTCTCTCTCTCTGAGCCCTCTTGCCATCTCATTCAGAGCCCTGAGGTTATACGTCACTGTCTGTGTAGCTATAAACACTCTCCTGCATCCCTCCTTCCATCCTGCTGTACGTCTACACGGTGACTTGTGCTCATGATGAGCATAGCTGGTGCAATATTTTAGAAACTCTTTTGGGAAGCTGTCGTGATCTCAGAGTCTTAAAGGAGGTGAGTGAGTGACGTGTGTCAACTTTTAACTTCTTAGAAAACGTGCATTGAAAGCTTGTCAGTGGTGCATAAAAGTAGTGAAGAGTTTGCAATAAAGGAGGACTAATCCAAACCCTTTAAAGGAGTGCATATTTTTGTTCTCTCTCATCTCCTGGCGTAGCCTAAACCACATGATCAAGAACACAGACCACCTGGTACAGGTGTACTAAGCTGCTGGAGAGAGCAAAAATACGCATTGTCTGTTTCTGCATTGCCATTTTTAATGTAGGAATCCGTCACCATTTTCACATCCAGATTGTTGAATAGATTTTTTTTGCATGATTTTATGGACGTTTTGAAACAAATCCATAACTTGACTTGTGTTTATTTTTATTCCATACAGGAATTCTACCCTTTTTCCAGACCAGGTTTTGATGCCCCATTGACGTACTGTATAATGAGGAAATGTTACTTGGGATCGTTTATTATTTGTCTATTCCTGACCCACACGAAAGGACATGATCAGGAGGACAGTCAAGCTGGTTTGTTTCTAAATTGCTTTCCCTTTGCAATTATTACAATTAATAATGTTCATATTACTGCAGTCTTTGCTTGTTTGTGCTTTATTCCTGCACAATTTTTTTTATCAGTATGCTTTTCCTTGATTGTTTTGCCCTGATCTTCTTTGGAAACCTCTTGCTCTGTATATATACACCTGTATAGAAAAAAAGGTTTTCCTGGACTTGTTGTAGGTTGTAGCACCACATCCACAGACTTGGTATACATCATTGATGGCTCGTCAAGTCTCGGCATTGCAGACTTCAACGCAGCCAAACGCTGGCTCATCAACATCACCGGTGGCTATGACGTGCGCTCCCGACACACTCAGGTCGCCGTGGTCCAGTACAGCGATACGCCACGCCTGGAGATCCCGCTCGGGAAGCACCAGGACACTCAGACCCTTCTGAAGGACATCGCTGCAATCTCCTACCTCGGTGGCAAAACTCAGACAGGCCGTGCCATCAAGTTTGCCACTGACCATGTTTTCTCTGTCCTAAACCACACCATGAAGACCACCAGGAAGCGCATCATTGTGGTTCTGACGGACGGCCGGTCGCAGGACGATGTGGTGGATCCGGCGATGGAAGCCAAAGCACAGAACATCGTCCTGTTTGCTGTAGGCGTCGGAGATGAGATCACCAACGCCGAGCTGGTGTCCATGGCCAACAAGCCTTCTTCCACTTACGTGCTGCATGTGGAGGACTACCCGTCCATTGGGAATATAGGGGATATGATGGAGCAGAAACTCTGTGAGGGTGAGTCAAGCTCCACTGGGTCATTTCTGAGAGAGATGACCAACAATTGGGTTGTTTCAGGCTTCAAGGGTTACTGAGGCCCGACACCATCTAATCGTAAGGATGAGCTGTTGGGGACAGTTTGGAAATGATGGTATCCTCCTCAAACACTGTGTAGGGATAGGTGTTTGGATGGTGAGGATGATGAAAGACTGATGATGAATGATTTTTATTGTCTGTCCTGTTATGTCGACACATATCTTTATGCAGTACAACAATTAGATTTGATAGCGCGGTGAAGTTAAGTCAGTTCAAATGATAGTATTTTAACATTGTCTAATTGGACAGTTTTCGGCCTAGATTTTGCATTTGAACCTGAACCAGGAAATCAAGGACTTTCAGTCTTTTGAATAATCTGGTTGGGAACTTGAATGGAACACAACCCTGGTCTGACTGAGACGTCTTCAGGACTGGATTGAGAATCTGTTTTAGAAGATTATATATTTGAGGTTGCACCAGATATAGGGGTAGTGATGGTGGAGTAGTTATGCCTTTGAGTTATTGTATAGAATGTCAGGAGATCAAACCCCAGTGTTGCCCATAACCCCACCTACTTCAAGGGGAGCCGTATCATGGCTGACCCTCTGCTCTGACCTGCAACTATCTTTCGGATATGCAAAGAAGCATATGTATATTAAATGTACATCCAATTTCTTCTAAGCTACCACATAACTAATCCCACTGGTGTCATTCTCAGAGTCGGTGTGTCCTCTGAGGATCCCTGGTACTGTCAATGGGCAGAAGGGCTTTGACCTGATGAGTATGATGGGGATCGATGCGGCGGCTAAAAAGGTGCAGGGATCTATCGTATCTGAAGCTGCCTACCTCCTGAACCCTCGCTTGGACCTTACTCGCAGCACCAGGTACGTAACACCCAGCCTGTTCGACTTAACCTAACCTTAATCTAACCTTAATCTGACCTTCACGTTTGATTCTGATTATTTCACAGAGAGATCTTTCCAGCAGGCCTGCCTCCTTCGTATGTGTTTGTGGCCACTCTGCGGGTCAAAAACCCAGTCCACCGGATGAAGTTTGACCTCTGGAGGGTGCTGTCTGAAAACGGTGTCCGGCAAGTCGCAGTGACCTTGAATGGCTTAGACAAGTCCGTCACCTTTACCAGTACCAGCACAACGGAGAAAGAACAGACTGTCCTATTTAATGACCGAGGCATTAAGGTGGGTCATATTTTAATAAACAAACATCTGAGCCCCTGTCTTACGTGAACTGGTAATGCAACTCAACTCACGTTTGTGTTCTATCCACCCAAGAGGCTCTTTGACACAGATTGGCACCAGCTGAAGTTGTTGGTGAGGCCCAAACGTGTCACCTGCTTTGTAGATGACATATACGTCGAGGAGCAGCTCTTGGACAAAGCTGTTCCCATCTACATCAACGGCAAGACGCAAGTGGCCGCAAAAAGCAACCTAGAAACCACTGTGCCAGTAGGTCATTCCATGATGTATAACAGCTTTAGAAAATGACAAATCTCTACAGGCGAAACCTATTCTTTATCCAAATAGACCAATTAGCTTTCGTTAATTCTTATCCCTTTGCGCTAAGCTTGCCGTGTCTGTCTCTTCTACTGTATCTAGATCATCTTACAGAAGCTGCGGCTCTACTGTGACCCTCTGCAGAGCGAGCGAGAGACAGCATGCGAGATCTCCTCCGTGGTAAGTCCGTGCTCACTGTTTATCCGCAGCATATGGCACCTACAATTTCCTTCACGTCCTAACTTCTCTTTATGTGTTTTCACAGCAGGATGACAGGGTGAGTCTCCAGTCTACATATTATACTGTATATGAATTTTATAAGGAGTGTTCTAAGTTTATAAAATCCACGTCACCACTTTTTTTTTAGTGTCCTACTGATCGTTCTCGTCCTGTCGAGGGTTGTGACTGCCCCAGTGGTAAACCCGGCCCACCAGGCCTACCTGGACCCATGGTGAGTCATTAATTAATGGATGGGCAGGTGAACGGATGGATTAATACATTCGTAATTAGTGTTGGAATGTAGGTGTGGTATTAATCATTATGTAATTTGTATTAAAAATATGATCTAATTTGAACTTCATCTGCACTATACACAGGGCTTCAGAGGAGAGAAGGGTCGAGAGGGACCTCCTGGCCCAGACGGAAAACCCGTGAGTGGCTCGTTTATGTCACATTTATCACTTTTACTAGTTGCTAGTAATGTTTCAGGTCTTTTGTCACTAATGTGAGTTTATCAGCATCAGACAGAAAGCCATTTCCATACATGGCTTCATAATTTGAAGATTGAGTTAAGCTGGGCGTCTCTCTTAGTAACGCAAATGCACAAGCATCCTATAAAGTATGATAAAAAAGTAACAGTGTAGAGCTATATTGCATTACTCAAGCTGTTTGTTGCTGATCAAATTGGTAAATGAATATGATTGAATGATAAATTAATTGAACTGAGTCAAGCCACTCAAAATAAAAAAGTAGTTTTGTAGGAGGAGGATACATACAGTTGAACATCATTGAACTCTTGCAATACTATTTTTTAATATAATGTATTTTCGATATAACGAGTAATCTAATGCGTTCGGTCCGCCTTTTAAGTACTCAGTTATTTAGTTACTTTTTCAAAAGTGTCATCCGTTATTCAGACAATTTACACAATCCGTGAGCCAGACAGCAGACATTCCCAATCCGTTATTGTGTGTGTGTGTGTGAAAGTCGTCCTACAAGCCCCGCCCCCGATAACCCTGCTGTTATACCCCTATCTCACCTATGCGGTTTGACTATGCGAGGACCGACGCGCGGAAAGATGGAAACCTAATC
>JAQMYI010000018.1:19097616-19116509 GCA_030014275.1 Clariallabes melas
GCATGTAGTTAAAATGTTCTTGTCTGTGCTAGTCCAAAGTGATGCTAATCAAGCTGATTGAAAGTTAGCTAGTTAGTTACTAGATAGTGAAGCTTGGTTTTAGAGATCTTTTTTTTTTTTTTTTTTTTAGAGTACCATTAACCTTTGTACTTGTCCAAACTTGTCCAAAATAATTTTATATATTCCAGGGACCCCCAGGCCCAATGGGACCACCCGGTCTAGAAGGTCCAGACGGTCCAAAGGTATGAGATCGGAATGTAAATGAATACGAATGCCTACGTGTGAGATACAGTGAAGCTCATATACACTGCCTAGCCAAAAAAAATAAAATAATAATTGTACTTTGGATTTAAATAACCAAATACTGAAGAAACTGTAGAATTACTGCTGTGATTAATACAGTATGTTTCAGCTGGAGACAATTCTTTTAACCCTAACTGATGCAATGAGAAACTTCCAGATTTTTTTCTGACATCAAGATTCAAGATTTACTAATTTGATTTGTCACATACAGTACATGGTTTTAAAACAGTACCACAGTAGTGAAATGCCACATGGCATGGTGATGTTTTCATGCATTTGGAACTGTCCAACACATTATCGTACAAGGATAGTGCTGAACCGTCAACTTCACAGAAGAAATGCGATCAGAAAAAAGAACAAAGATTGCACCGATTGCTAAGTTTAAAGATTAATGAAAAGAATATGGATTATTGTTTGTTGTGTCTGCCACATCTCGATACATTTACCTGGACAGACGGACAAACACACACTAAATAACTAGGGTATCACATGTATGGAGTTTTTCTTCCCTGATTGCACACAGACTTAATTTGTTAAAGAGCATGAGGGATTCCTGATGTTAATTCTATTGGAAGTTTTTGGGAAGCGTTGGAGAAGACTGTTTCTCTCATCATGATGTCTGAAGATCTCTATTTATTATCAGCAAAGAGAGCATATTCAAGCACAGGCGTCTTGTGTCACGTATGTCCGGTACATCAAAAGAACCAGTCATTAACATGTAAGTCATAGAGAGACCTGGAGACAGACAGACAATATGAAAGACATTCGCTTTTTGCAATAAAAAAAAAAAAAAGGTTCCAGCAGACACGAGCTGTTTTTAAACTGTATATAGTCATCTGAATATGGACTATAAGAAGTGTTAGTTAGCAAGTTCACATCATATTATAATCCCTTATAATGACCATTATTGGAGATCACTTAAACACTTGAAGTTGCATTGTAAAAAAAGAAATAAAAAAAATCACAGTAGAAATCAGAGTTATGTTTAATAGTGAAAGTGAGAGCATTTCCACACACACACAGTGTGATGAGAACTCGCAGGATTGGGACTAAACATCTGTGTTGCTAGGGAGCATAAAGATTGGACTATGGAGCAATGTGAAAAGGTCATGTGACTCATCTGAAGAGTCCAGATTGATCCTGTTGCAGAGCGATGTGTGCGTCAGGGTCAGAAAGGAAGTGCATGAAGCGATGCACCCATCATGCATTGCGGCCTCTGTACAGGCCTCTGAAGGCAGTGTTATGATCTGGGGTTGCTTCAGTTGCGTAGGTTTAGACTCAGCAACATTATGTGGCAATAAAATGAAATTTACTGATTTCCTGAATTTACTTAAAGACCAACGTATCACATCTATTGAGTTCTTCTTCCCGGATTGCACAAGGACTCAATTTGTGAAAAAGCATGAAGTATTCCTGACGTTCCTAACTCTATTGAAAGTCTTTGGGATGAGCTAAATAAAACATTACGGCACGTTTCCATTTTTCCATCAACAATACAAAATCTCAACAAGCAAAAAAAAGCAACACGACACAAATAAATGTTGTAACTTTGCATAACGTTGGCGAAACAATTCTTTTACGAATGCGTGGCGTAATCAAAGCTAAAAGCAGTGCAGTGAAACAATAGTGAGTGCAGTATATATTTTTTTGTGTGTGTGTGAGTACATTTTTGGTAAACTGGCATTAATTGATGATATTGTCCTTTTAGGGAAACTCAGGGCCTCGAGGGCAGGATGGCATCCCAGGTGCACCCGGTACTAAAGTGAGTTTTTCAGCATAATTTGGGGTTTTTTCCCTTGCCAGAAGGTGTGAAAATAATATCCTGCTCAGAACTGAAAGAATTTAGAAGAGTTGATGCTAAATAAAAGTATTTTATTTCCTGCGTAAATAGCAGCCATTTCCTCACCTCCTCACCATAACCACATCCTGAGTATAAACACAGATCTCACAGGGACATGTGAAAGTCCTGATACACGCCAACATACCTTGTGTGTAAATCTTTATCAGTGGTACTGTAGTAGATATGTGAGGTGCAGTGAATCCATAAATGAAATAAATACTGATGTGGCATCAGTATCTAAGCAAGGATGCAGAGACAATGCCAGGCTTATATATTTAAAAAAAAATATATATATATACTATATACCTATTCAAATTAATCAAGGTTATGAAAACCAGTGAAAATGAGTGTTGAATCGAAGTGGAAAGATTTAATTTAGTTCTGACGTCATAAGAGCTGATAGATCTATATCTGCATTTTTTGCTGCATTTTTTTTTTCTTTAGTGTTTTATCAGAAAATCTGCCCACTTACATTTTATGATGAAATGCTATCAGATACACTTTTACTCTATGGTTATCTCTGAAACAGAATGTAGATTGTGAATTATAAAAAGAGAAATAGTTTTATGGAAAGTCTGAGAGGAAACACTGATCACACTTTTCTGTGTTTTACAAGTCACACCCATTTAATGCATTCATATTTTATTTGTATTTTATTTGAAGTCCATATAATGCCTGTAAGGGGCTTATTTTGTGTGTGCATGTGTTTCACAGGGATCTCAGGGAGAACCTGGTGTTCAAGGGCCACAAGGCATCATGGGTCTACCAGGGTTAAAAGGCCACAAGGTGCGACCACTTTTGCAGCTCCTTCCAAGCCTGCATTTTTAATTTATTATTATTTTTCAATCAGTGTTCATTCTGAGATTAGTGCTACAAGGTCACCGTTACGCTTGGTAAATAATGCGTACTGCTTCTTTTTTTTTCTTTTCAGGGGGAATCAGGAGAGTCTGGTCCAAAAGGAAGTCAGGTACTGCAGCTCAGTGGAGGGTGATGGAGTGTGACATTTATTTTCCTGCTGCGTATGTTAGTACAGCGACTGTGTTTAGTCTCTGTGCGGTGGATGGTGTGAACTGAGCGTGCCATGCTTCGTCAGCTTTTTTGCGCTCGCTCTGAGAGAATGACAGGGATGGAAACAAAAAGCAAGACCCAGAAGATGATGACAAACCTGAAACACTTTGGACTGAAAACACTGGTGGTGAAAAAATAATCAGCAAAAGGGTGGAGAGCTCCACAGCTGAGTTATTTAAAAAAAAAAAACCTTTACTCATCTTTTTTACTACAGCAATTAATCACGTTTATTATATTTATTATACATTTATTACAAAGTGTGTGTACATTAGTGTGGTGATAATGTTATGGCTATACTGCACCATCTAAGAATCGGGTTACCAGGTACAAACTCGCAGCTATTACCTGATGTTCTCTTTAACCTCGATTCTGCTCTTTCACTTGAAGTAAAGACGGCAAAAAAAAAAAAAAACTCTGATCTTGTGATGTGATGGTATGGAAAAACCTCAACGCTTTCATGTGTTTAAAAAAAAACCTATCACATTATAGCTTTACCTTTGACGCATGGGACTTAAAAGAAGCTTAACATAAGATGACATCGATGTAAAGAAAACTTTCGCTTTGTTTTATCTTGTGGTGGCATGTGGGCTTAGTGGTTTAAAGTGGGGGAGAGTTAGAAACAGGTCTGTGTGTGTGGCATTTGCGTGTTCTTCCTGTGCTTGGTATTGCTCCTCTCATTTACAAAGACATGCAGATTAGAGTAATTGGCATCTCCAATTTGCCCGTAGTGTTTGTGTGCTTGTTCATAGAGAATATAGAGACCGTTATATAGTTACTCATATCAGTGTGTATCGCAAATCATTGCTATGGAAATGGTAATGTATTTAAACGAACGAATCGATAAACAATAAAGCGTACACTTTCTGACCGATCAGAACAGAGCATTCGACAGTGCCGTGATATAACTACTGTTAATTGTATTCGTCTTTTAAAAATTGATCCGATCTTATAACTAATTTATAACTAACATATTGGTTTTCTATCAAAGCAAAATATAGTGTATTACAGCACAATGCATGGACTAAAAATATGAAACAGCTCTACTGTTACTAGGCTAACAAAGAAGGGGACATGAGTCAGAGTTTCTCTGAAACTCAGTGTTTCTTCAGTAATAAACGGAAGCCAGTTGTCATTTATTTTAACCACAGTACATGCATCGATGTTCTCTCGAACATGCACTCATACAATACTAGAACGCACACAATCTTTCACATATACCATAAAATCTGTTGAGGAATGACATAATGATATGAAGAACTAAAACTTGCATGCTTTGCTTTTTCTATTTCCAGGGTGAGAAGGGAAGTGCGGGATCACCTGGGCTTCCTGGGAAACCTGTACGTACCGTATAATAAGCTCATGATAACAATAGCCTGTAATAATTAGACTGTATTGTCAAGGTTTTTTTTTTTTCTTCAATGAGGATGTGATTCAAATTAAACCAAAATAATTGTCATGAAGTAGACGAAGTACAAGTTAACGAGTGTGTGTGTTTTCTTTCTATACCTGGGTCTTCGCAGGGCGAGCCGGGCCTCAGGGGGGGCAAAGGAGAGGTGCGTATTCTTGCTGAAGCACACTCAGACACTTTCACAACAGTGTTTCCTGCTTTTTTTTTTACAAACTGGGAGCTCTTTCAGTTCCTGCCACGTTTCTAACATACTACTGGTACCTTGAACAGAAACACAGGCATTAAAGTTTGCATTTTTTCCAAGCATGTAATAATAATAGTAATAATAATGAACTCATTATAAAGATAGTGTACAATCTGGGTGTTCGGTTGTTGTTCATTCTTAGAGAATTGTCTTTTTCTTAATAAGGTAAAAATACATCCATTTCATCAGAACAGAGGCGGAATCAATTGAGAGAAGTGTTTTTTTTTCAATGATTTCGCTGGAATTGCAGGCCACAATCTAAAACACAGCACAACAAGAGCAAGAACCGAGATGATTATCCCAGTTAATGCAAAATATGTAAACCCACACTCAACAAGATTGTAGATAGTTAGATAGGAGTGGGAGGGGGAAAGTTAAGAATGTTTTCATATCAGGAATAAATAAAATGATCAAAGTTCTAATAAGCCACCCACAGGGACGAGGCTAATACGTGGGGCATTCAAGTCAAACTTTTGATTGGGACTATTGATCGACACACTAATGAGAGTAAAAAAACTCCCTTTATTTCTCTATATAATCCCCTGCTACACTATTGCACGTACACTAGTGTTTCATTAGTGCTTGGATACCATCAAAGTAGAAAGAGTTCTCAGATGATTAAACTGCCTGCTTCACATCCGAAATGCCAGCCTCCCAGGAACTCCTTTAATGGCCCTAACATTTGGAAATTGGCTTGGAGCGAGGTCAAGACTGTGTGCGTAGGATGTGGCAATAACTCCCAGCCGAGTTCCTGTATTGGGGAATGATTGTGTGTTCAGTTCCAACAGACGGATGCGTCTCTTCAGCAAGTTATCAGTCAATTTTTAGGGGATCAGGCATTCTACTTTCTGAATGGTCACAGGAACAACTGCGGTGGGCTTCGAGCCACCTCGGCCAAGATGGACTTTTAAGGATGTATACTGCCTTCTTTTTAAATGTTTGCACTATTCAAAATGTTTTACTCTGGCTAAGAGTCTTCTTGTACTCTTCTGTGATTGTTAACCCATTTTACACCTTCAGTCCCAGTTTGACTTGAACATCCCTCATATAATGTTATATAATATGGTGTTTGGATTAGCTGGTGCCACGGTGGTTTAGTGTTTAGCACTGTCACCTTGCACCTCCAGGTCCAGTGTTCGATTCCCGTGTCCGGTCTTTGTGCATGGAGTTTGCATGTTCTCCCTGTGCTTAATGGATTTCCTCCAGGTTCTCCAGTTTTCTCCCAAAGACATGCAGATTAGGCTAACTGATGTTCCCAAGTTGCTCGTATTGTGTGAATGTGCGTGTGAATGTTGACCGGAGGTCCTACCACAGTCTTATTTATTCCTAAGATGGGAATAAATACAATAGTCACATTGGCCTCCATGGTTCCTTGTTGGACTACGGAGGTTCCTAAATGCATGGATGGATAGATTGCATTAGCTAGTTAAATGAATTAATACACATTAAGAGAAACAAACGCTTTGAGCTACTAAACAGAAGGTCAGCGGTTCAAACTCCAGCTCCACCAATATATGTAGAAGAGGGTGGATAGCCCTTTTGTCTGACTGTGTTATTGCTGCTCTGTATGAGCAACAGTTCATGTCTAGGAGGAAGCGTGTTTTAACCTTCACCCTCCCTGGTTTTTAGCTGTTTTATGATAGGGCAGAGCTGCGTGCTGAGTTGAAACCGGCTGGTGAACTGGCTGGTTCTCAAGAATTACTTTAGGTTTTTAAACAGTTTAAAGTATGTTTGTGTCATCAAATTTATTTACAATTATACATACAGTTCTTGTAAATGTTATTGGACGGTGGTTTCTGATCTCTCTCCTTTGTCTCTCTCTCTCCCTATCTCAGCGGGGTTTAACCGGAGATCCTGGAATCAGAGGGGTTGATGGGAAAAAGGGGCAAACTGGTCCAATGGGACCAGCAGGACCGCGAGGATTTCCTGGAAACGATGGGTTGCCAGGGCAACAAGGTATCCCAGGCTACCCAGGAAAACCGGTAAGTGTTCCTCGAATCACAGGATTACACACTCTTCAGGAAGAGCAGACAAAAATAAAAACTTGATGTGCGTAAGGCTACAAGTACAAGAATATCTTCGTTAATAAAAATAAAGAAGCGATACCCAACCTTTTTGAGGAAATGCCATTACAGCTCAGCGCAAACGTTTGCACTGGAAAAAAAGGGAAAACATGCCTCTTGTTTTATGATTTATCTACAAATCAAAAAAAGGATAAAATGAAATGACGTATTTCCAAGACTGTGGCCATACAGTCATTTCCTCCTGAATCTATATAATATTAGGACTGGGCAGAACAATGAAGCTTTTGCTTGGCCAGTAGGCTAAGTAATAAACATATGATTTGTCCATATCTGTGATAGTGATATTATTTAAAAAAAACATCAATATTAACACCAATAGGCGAAAGTGTTGGAGTGTTGCAGCCTCACAGCTCCAGGTTCCTCGGCTGTGCATGTTTCCTCCATATCTGTATGGGTTTCCTCTGCGTTCACTGGTTTCCTAAACCCTAAATTGCCATTAGTTGTGTGTGATTCAGTGTGTGTATGGTGTCCTGTGATGAACAGGAGGTCTATCCAGTCTGTATTCTTGCTTCGTGCATATCCTGGAATAGGCTCTACAATCCTTACCAGAATAAAACGGTTACTCAAGATGAATAAAGAATACTTAATATCGACATGCCTTAGTCTAAATTGTGTTATTAATAAATGATTTTTCATAATCCTAAGAGGTCGTAAATACTGTATATAATAAACCATTGATCTGTGTTTCAGGGGAAGCCGCCTTCAGAAGAACACTTGATGAAGATTTGTGCATCGGTGTTGCAGAGTAAGTGCTTTTTAAAATCTAGAAACAATAAACAGATTTCAAGACTCTAAGCTCGAGTGGTCAATGTGGTCAAGGGATCGTGACACCCTGTGTGTTCCTGTGACACCCTGTGTGTTATTACACACACCAACATATTTCCACACCAAAACCCAACACAATGCAGTCCTAACTCGGTTTACAGTATATATTGTTAGGTGAATGCCTCGCTCTGTGTGCTTGTGTGATCGTGCACATTGTTAGAGTTGGAAAGATTGGCACTGTGGGTTTGCTGCAAGCTGGAAACATCTGTAGATGTGGAAGAGGCAGCTTCGCTTTCAATTCTCTATTTTAGAGGAAAGCCATAAGTCTGTTTAACAGACACAGTTGCTCAATCCAAATGCTTCAGCACATCACTATATCTTTCATATATGTTATAGTTCAGAAAGAGTATTCGTATCATCTTAAGCTCAAATTTGATTTGTAAATTCTTACAAAATTATTTCTTTTCAGAAACCTTCAGTTGGGGTGGTAAATTTGAAAAACCACAAATCAGTGTAAAGTTTAGGAAGTTATCATGATCGGTTCCTCTTTGTTGTTCTTTAAATCTTAAATCTGCTATTCAATTTGTAAGGATTGTCACTTAATATCATAAATTATCCATGCCAGAGCGGATATGGCTCGATTGAAAATACAGTTGATATTAGTTTTTTAGGAACCGATCATGATAACTTCCTAAACTTTACACTGATTTGTGGTTTTTCTTTCTTTTTTTTTTTTTTTTTTTGGAATATTAAGGTTTCAAACCAAACAACAATAAAAACTGTTATAATTCTTCGCAATAACACAAGAGGCTTCGAGTCAAACTGCGTCTTGTTATGAAATATCTAAAGATGTAAAAGAACAGATTGACGTTTACAGAAGACTTCAAGCACAGTACGCTGATGAGACTCTTAGCCGGAATAAAATATTTAAACGGTACAAACGTTTTAAAAAATGCCGCACACCTGTGAATGTCGATCCCTGCCGAGGCGGCTCAGAGCCCACTGCAGTCGTTTCCGTGAACATTCAGCGAGTGGAACGCCTGGTTCTTGAAAATCCACAGTAATTTGTCACCAACTTACGGAAGAGACACATCTGTCCGTAGGATCTGTACACACAATCATTCACCAACTTGCACATTACAGACACACGTCTGGGATTTATTGCCGCATCCCCTGTACAGTCCTGATCTCGCTCCAAGCCTTTTCCACATGTTTGGGACATTAAAGGAGTTCCTGGGAGGCCGGCATTTCAGACATTAGTTTAGCAGGGGGTTATATGGAGAAAATTTTACTCTCATAACTGTTCTGTTATTCTGCACAATCAAAAGTCCAGGTAAACATCTCTTATAGAACCATAACAATATAGAATAACAATATACGTTATCATTTTGTAGCCAATTACATTTACCTTTAATGTTGCAGAACTTTTTAGCTTAAACTTTCCTTTTTACAAAAATCTTTAATTAGCCATGATGTATGTGCTGCTTAATAAACCCTCCTAGCTATACTGTAACACTAAATGTATTAACAATACACATACACTAAACTTTCCCAACAGATCAACTGCCACAGCTCCTTCAGGCGATGTCCCCCAGAGCATGCCAACACTGTGAGACGATTAAGGGACCCCCAGGTGATCCAGGCCCACCTGGACCGAAAGGCTCAACTGGAACTCCAGGCTATCCCGGCAGTCCTGGATCGCAGGGATACCCGGGACAACCTGGGGCTACAGGACCCATGGGCCCGAAAGGTAAAACAAGAACAAATTATAACCGCATATATATATATATATTTTTTTTTCTTTTCTTTTTTTTAAACAAACAGTTGACACATTGTTTATTGGGAGATGAGAGGAACTGCTGCTATTCATGTACTTTCAATCTTTGTAAATGAAACAGAAACTCTTTGCATATTTCTGTAGTTTGCATCAATTTTACATCCATTTTATCCTCTCGCTACAGGTGAAATTGGCGCAACGGGTATGAAAGGTGCCAAAGGAGAGAGTCGCAATGGGCTCCCGGGTCCACCTGGTCCGCCAGGTACTATGCTATCTACACTGTAAATGTATCTATTTGCACTGGGGAAAAACAGAACCAGAAGTGTGTTTATGTGTGTGGGGTTCTCCTTTTTTGTTACTACACACACCAATATCCGATCTTGCTTGCTACATACTAGTAAATTAACTTTCCACATTATAACTTTAAATTATACCTTTTCTTGTCACATATACTGTACATAACTGCACAGTACATACTGTAACTGCACACAATTCTTACTTTGCATATCCCTGTATCTCGGGAAATATTTAAACTTGGTTTAGAGCACAGGTTCAGCTATGATACAGCACACCTGGAGTAGAGCGGGTTGTTCAAGGTCATACCAAGGTGGGGCAAAGTGGTGAAGCTGGGGCTTCTGTGTTAGCTCAGTAACCTTTGAGCTACCACTTCCCCGTTAGTTATCAGTTCAACAAATTTACGCACACTCAAGCTTTCACTTTTAATCTATAATCTCTCGGTAAATAACTACAAATTTTTTCTTCCAGGTTTACAAGGCCCTCGTGGACAAGACGGAGAGGGATATCCAGGCCCCGCAGGTTCTACAGGAAAACCTGGCACACCTGGTATCCTGGGGAAACGAGGTCCTCCAGGAGTCGCCGGCGTTTGTGACCCGTCTTCATGCTACATGGGTTACGCCGACCAGCGGGGACACTTCATCAAAGGGCCCGGATTTTAGCGATCTTAATCGATCCACATTCTGTATTGACTTTTACGGGCCTCCATGGTCCTGAGCCCAAGCAGACAAATCAAGTCTCATACTGTCTACGGTGACTTGAGTGTTCTGGATTGTGTTTGATTTCGATTTATTTGATATTAACTTCTGTATTAGGCCCAGATAAAAGGGCTAAGAGTTTGAAAAGTGTCAGTTTTGTACTTGAGATTCTTTGTCAGGCGTATTCATGTTGGTATGAAGCTAGAATAATGATCCTGTAATGTAGCAGCATGCAGATGTTTTCCTTGTGCCAGGCTTGTAATATAGTATGTACAGAACCAGTCAAAAGTTTGGACACATCCAAGTACAGATTTATTTCTTACATTCTAGAACAATACCGGATCTTTCAAAACTATGAAATAACACATATAGCATTAAGAAACAAAGTGACAACAAGAAAACAAAAACAACAGTATTGTCAAATGCGTTTGCAAAACCCATCAAGCTCCATGATGAAATTGGCTTTCATGAAGACCATGCCAGGAAAGCAAAACCAAAACTGACCCCTGCTGCAGAGGAGAAGTTCATTTAGAGTCACCAGCCTCAGAAATCACCAATTAACAACCAGCACCTCAGATTAGAGGCGTTATGAAGGATTTACAGAAGTAGCAGATATACATCTCAAAGGACATTATTGCATATTTTGGACGCCTTCAGCGTTGCTTTATAATGTAGAAAGAAACACAAATTAGAAAGACCACAAAGTTAGGAGGTGTGTCTAAACTTTTGACTGGTAGTGATGAGAAAAAATAACTCGTATCTGGAAAACAAATGTAAGACAACAAACAATAGCAAACACTAAGATACTAAGATACGATTGTTTCGTATTGAGTCACCCGGCCGCAGGCCACGTAGTCCTCCTGAAACCATATTTGCTTGAAACCCACATTGGTGCTCGCTTTTGTGAATTGCATTTTATTGTAAATAGACATAGGTGTTGCACTGCATCTCGAAATACTACCTCTGTATTAGACGCGAAGTAGTCCAACAGCTAGACTGGAACAATGTTTCATTATAAAAGTGTTGGCTGATATCTACGACTGCTCAGGATATATCTTGGTTTGAAAAAAAAGAAGAAGAAAAAGAAGAAGGAACGAAGCTTATTCTGTGTTTCATGGATCATGTCCGTACGTGAGTGTGTGTGGGGGGGAACTACTGCATTTTTTAAAATGTTTGAACATTCATCTTGAAAGTCTGCTTCTATTTTATAGTACAAGCAGCACTTTTCCCCGCAGCCCGAGTTCAAACCTGATTCATCAGCAACACGTTCTATTTATGTCCTTCTCTAACTGAAGTTGTGAATTTTTTTTTTGTTTGTTTGAAGAATGTCTGCTAATTTAGATTTTGATGTGTATGTCATTTTCATACTCCTTGTCTTGTTTACATTTAATTTAAACCATTTATACATAATAATGATCGAATAAAAATTTTTTTATCCCTAAACAATATTTGTTTCCTTAGTAATTGATTTACATTTACCAGTTTCTGTGTACAGATATAGTAAGTAAAACAGTTTTTTCAAAGTGGGACGGGTAGGAAGCCGATGTAAAAGTTGCCAGTAAATGTATGTGTGCGCTTCCTCTTTCTGATGCCTGCGCTGGTAGTAGTTCTTGTGATGTGTTAAACCTCTTCGCAGTTGAGTGTTCGCTGCAGAAAGGATCACATCTTGGCAGTGTACGCTCCTCTGTACTAACTAAAAAGCCCCTGATTTCTGGTACATCGGACAGCTGAGGGGCTGCTGGTTGTTTCATTTTTCATCACTCTGAGGTAGCAGGGAGACTTGCCATGGAGGATGAAGACTCGTATATCGATACTTTTTTCAATGATGAAAACACCACAGCAGACCTCAGTTACGTCATCACCAATGAGACGGTGTTTTTGTGCGAGAAGACCGAAGTGATCCGGTTTGGCGCAACGTTCATTCCTACGTTCTACTACATGAACTTTTTACTGAGCCTTTTGGGAAACAGTCTGGTTCTGTGCATCATCTACAAGTATGAGAAGCTCGGTACGGTCACCAACATCTTCCTGCTCAACCTGGTCGTCTCGGACCTCCTGTTCGCCTGCACCTTGCCTTTCTGGGCTGTCTACCACCGTACCGAGTGGATATTTGGTCCTTTCCTTTGCAAGCTGGTAGGAAGCTTGTACTCGATCGGCTTTTCCAGCTCCATCCTCTTCCTCACGCTCATGACCTTTGACCGCTACCTGGCTGTTGTCCACGCCATCACGGCCGCCCAGAGCCGTCGGAGGGTGTATGCCTTCACCACATCTTCCGTCGTCTGGTTTCTCAGTATCCTGGCTAGCCTTAAAGACATGGTCCTGTACAACGTACGGGAGAATAAAATGTCTGGCTGGGTGTGTGAAGAGAGTGGCTACATCTACAAGACCATACGATCATGGCAGTTGATGGGTTACTACCAGCAGTTCGGGCTGTTCTTCCTGCTTCCACTGATGATGGTGTTCTACTGCTACGCCCGGATCACCATTCGCATCGTCTCCACACGCATACAAGAAAAATGCAGGGCTGTCAAGCTCATCTTCGTCATCATCTTCACATTTTTCATCTGCTGGACACCCTACAACGTGGTCATCCTCCTCAAGGCGCTTCGCTTGTCCTCCGGAGACAGATCATGCGCCGATGACCTGGAATATGCCGAATATATCACACGTAACATCGCTTACCTATACTGCTGCATCAGCCCCGTGTTCTACACCTTTGTGGGAAAGAAATTCCAGAGTCATTTCCTCAAACTTCTAGCTAAGCACATACCGTGTTTGAAGATCACCATTCTGTCATCTCAAAGCAGCAAAACCACATCGTTCAGGAGTCCCAATACTGAGTACTACTAACTGATGAAACTTCACACAGGAAGGACTTTAAAATTTAACAGTTTTGAACTTCTGACTACCGGGCTTATGGAGCTAAATTTATGAATATTACTATATGCTTGTTCTGACAGTAGAATATTGGAAGTTTTTTTTTTTTACTTCTGAATACTTGGACCTTATAAAGTTCTGAACGTCTTATTATTGGGTTCTTCTTAGAACTTAACATTAAAAGGTTTTGAAGCTGTAACTATTGACAGGTTCTGAACTTCTGAATGTCTGAATATTGGGAAGCTATAAACTTCACAACTAACATCTAAATATGGTTGGTTCTGAATTTTTTTTAGAGATTTTGAGTTTTTGCATAGTGGAAGGTTCTGAAAGTTTTGTATACCGCTCAAGCCTGATGCAGACTGTAGGGTTTAAGAATGTAAGCATTTTCAGTATATTAAAATAATCTTCTTGGGCTCATCTGAACTTCTGTATATCGAGAAGTACTTAATGTTTGATTATTGGGAGGCTTTAAACTTCTATATAATGGAAACTTCTGAACATTTCAATATTGGGAGGGTCTGAACATCTGAATAGAGGGGGGTTCTTCTTGGGTTCTGGTTTATCAAAAATATTTTGTATGGTATTTGTGTATTTCAGAAATGTACTCAAAACAGACAATGTGACAGAAGGGAAAGAATATGAGGAAGTTGAGCAATATGTGTTCGATATATCTTTGTGTCCGTGTGAATATGCTTTTCTTTTGTGGTTAATTCTAGCTGTTGTGCAAATGAGGAATATTAAGTAGCTTATAAACATGTAGCAAGAATCTGTCTTTGTAGCATGAAATTAACTATACAGAAATAAGATGTAAATATTTAGATTTTATTACTGCTGTTTTTTTCTTCTTTTTATATTGCTGATGCTTGAAAACCTGAACAACTGATATACTGTATTAAAAAAATGGAATATAATTAATGAGTCTTTGTTAGTCATTTACTGTTCATCAGACTACGTAGTAAGGTTTTGTCTAATGTCTGGAAAAAAACTTAGGGTTAGGGTTAGGGTTAACTTGGAGGCATGCTCTTGTGAAATAATTAGTGTTATGTGGTCAGATATTACTTGTTAAGAATTATTTTTCCCATATCTGTGATGCATGCAAGACTGAAGTCTTGCGTAAGTTTTTGCTATAGGTACAATAACATATTACTAGAGCCTGTTACCACTTCCACTTACCGCTGCAGTTACAGAAAAATAATCAGTAGCTCTTTAATTCACAATTCAAGCCCAGATTACATGCACCAATACAATGTGCTACAGTAATGCAACTTGTTGTACTGCCTCAGCCTTAAGATCCATACATGCATCTACGAACCTCTGTAGTCCAGTGGTGATTACCATTGTATTTATTCCTATTTTACGACCGTGGTACAGTTACGACCTCCGGTCAACAGCCACATGCGCATTTACACACTCTGGGCAATTTTGGAACGCTGATTAGCCTAATGCCTGTCTTTGGACTATGGGAGGAAACCGGAGTACCCGGAGGAAACCCACCAAGCACGGGGAGAACATTCAAACTCCATGCACACAGACCCCGAGACAGGAATTGAACCCAGAGGTGACATTACTAACCACTACATTCCCTTGCTACCTCGGCCTTAATATACTGTATGTGTATGTTTATATTCTTAAATAAATAAATAAATAAATAAATACTAATGCTTGGCAATAAACCTGATTCTAATTCAAAATTCTGAATTCAGCAGCATTCCTATGCACCCATACAATCTTTTGTCATACGATTAGTAGTAAAATTGTATATAAAATGACCGTGAATTTAGAAGGTGTGTGCAAAATTGTGACTGGTACTGTATGTATATACTTTGATTATATACGCCTATGTACTGTATATGCAGTGCAAACATTCGGCCTATGATGTGATTAAAGGAGTATTATTTAGTGTCTGCAAAAAAGCAGAGTTAGCAATCTGTTAACCACACCTTCCTGAAGTAACAAACAAAGACTTTAACACTTAACTGATGTCATTTTATTAATATTTGTTTAACTGAAATGGTTATGTGTAGAATTTTCACCCAGATCAATGGGAACTCATCTAAACCACATCACGGTTCCTTATGGAAATCTGCACTGTCACACACACTGTAGAATAAATCTGTGATATTGATGTGTATTTAGGTTGTGGAAAGTTGGCACCCTAAACTCTACGTCAGTTAACACCTTAATATGCTGTGGCTTTCATAATCTATGTATGTGGAAACTGCACACTAATATGGCACTACAGAAAGAAAACACTTCTTTTTTTTTTTTTTTTTTTAATGTAGAAGGGTGTTAGTGCTTAACCAGCTGTGTAGACTAATGCTGTTGTTAACTAAAATTTGAAAACGCCTAATCGAGTCAGACTGTTCCGATTGAAGGTTTTACATAATACATTTTTTAAATTCCTATAAGTAAAGTAAAATATTTGCTCTGGGACAGGCCCAGCACTCCCACCATCCTCTTCCAAAAAAATGTCAAATTTCAATGTTCTGTATTATTTAATGAACGCACATAAGTTTACATCATTAGCAATTGATAAAACAATGCATAAAAGTTGATAATAGCAAGAATAATGATTATGAACGTACATCATGAGTAAGAGCCTGTAGCATGCTAGAACATGACCAACGTTGTCTTTGCTGTCATTGGCAATCATGTCTGGTTGGCTTGTGTGATAGGAATGAAAAATACTGTAGATGTAAAAAATAGACAGCACAAGGGGCGTTCAAGTCAAACCGGGACTTGTGATGAAATTTGATGAAGGCATAAAACTCATTGACATTTACCAGAAGACTTCAAACACAGAACAGTGATGAGGCAGCAGTAAAACATTTGAATGGTGAAAACATTTTAAATAAGGCCATACATCCATGAATGATGATCTGAGGCTCATTGCCACATCTCTTGTACAGTCCTGATTTAGTTCTGTTAAAGGTGTTCTTGGGATGCCAGCGTTTCAGACGTGAAGCAGGTAGTCCGATCATGGCTCCAGCGTACTGAGAAAACTTTCTACCCACTAGTGAAATGCTGGGACGAGTGCATTAGTGGAGTAGGGGAATATATAGGGAAATAAAGAGAGTTCTTACTCTCATAACTGTGTTCTGTTATTCTGGTTTGACTCAAACTCCTCTTGAAGCTGTGTAAATTTAGCTATAGGGGGAAAAAGGTACATTTTGTCTCTTGGAAATGTAATATGTCTTCAAGGATAAGTAGGGACAATCCTGGGAAACATTATATATATATATATATACACTGTACATATATACCTATGGTGGTTATAGGGTTAGGGTTATAGGTAACACGGTTGATATCAACTCTGTTGTGCATTTGACAATTATTGCTAGCAAAGAAGTCTTGTAAAAATAATATCTTGTTGCTATCTTGTTAGATTCACATATTTCATAAATGGATAAAATTGTAGTATATTATAACAAGTTATAATAATAATAATAATAATAATAATAATTATTATTATTATTATTATTATTATAAATGACATATGAGTTGAATACAAGGTGTGTAAGGTTTCGGACACACTTCTTCATCATTGTAAACTTAACACTGTGGTGTTCTAGTTCTTAGTCCAGTGTTTTTTAAAATTAAAGAAATTTTATTAGATATGATGGTAGGAGCATAAATAAAAGTATTTGTGTGGATAAATTAGAGGTTTAAATGAGGCTATACCTACAGATGGCGCTGGTTAACAGAATGTTCTATACACTAGAGCCTGTTTACAATTAAATACAGTATGTTATTTTCAATCTAGCACACATCCGGCCTACATGAGATGAAAAGCATACTGTATAAATATTATGAGAGGGTTATTCATATTTTGGAGTGATATTTTCTGTTTTAGAGAGAGCTTAGGAATGTCACCCTACAAGGTTTGGACCACAACCTCATGTTAAATGTCAACAGTAATAAACTTTACCAGCTTAACCAGGATAAACAGCTTTCACGACCTTAATGTTCATCACGTGTTGTTGACTGCTTGTGTCACCCACCACAGACCTGTTTACGCGCGTGCTGGTGAGGTGGCGTCATCGTGAGTGGCCAGATTGGTTTGTTTTCACCATCCGTTGGTGTGGTGTTGGCCAAACATCTGTAAAACCACTATGGGTTAACATACTGTTTTTATGTCAAAATGTAATAAATAACTGTCCTTATTTGGTTTCCTGATAGAGTGCAGTGTAGGAGACACGGCGATGATGCTGATGATGTCCCGGATCCACAGTTCTGTCCTGAATTCAGGTTACTGCCTTTGTGGAGTTCCAAATACTGTTCTCCGGGTGTTATTGTTGGTTTTCTCATGGGATATTAGGTTTCCAGAAAACATGCAAGTAGGTGGAACAGAAGGTCATGTGAAAAGGTGGCGGTAGCTCATGATTTAAGATGTTGGCCTACAGATGGTTCTAAATTCAAGCTGGCACTGTTAGAAGTGCCGTTTTTTAATATACAGTATGTATGATGTCTTGTTTTCAACTATTGAACAGGCTCTAAATTGAGTGCAATCTGGACCCAGGATCAAAAACTAATGAACATATCACTGCCCTGTGCTTAATAACAAAAGTTCTTGCAAAATGCTTACAAAATCATATGGTTTCTTTGGGTTTCCTCCAGGTTTTCCGGTTTCCAGAGAGGATGACTTCTTTGCTGACTATAAATTGCCATTTGATGCGAGAGAGTGTATGACAGTGCACACCAGTCCACAAGTGATGGACTGGTGTCCCATTTAGGGTGTGTTCTTACCTTGCACCTAAGGAAACCATATACTTAAGGTGAAGGTGAATCAGAGTAATTTGTAAATGCTTTGTTTTATGTAAAAGGTACACAATGGTATACCCATTAGGGTACCACTCCAGCGACAATACAGTTTAGTACCATTTTCTTTTGATAGTGTACATCTCTATAGCACAAGTTTCCAACCCTGGTTCACCTCTACTGTAGATTTTACTATCGCAGTCAAAAGCGTCTAACAAATGTTAGGCTGTGATCTGTTGATCTGCTGTTTAGAAACCTAGTACTGTGGTGCAGAAGAAATTGAAATAATCATGGAAAACACGTTCATGGAATGATTTTGTCCTAGGCATGTTATGGTTTATGATCAGTCAGGATCTTCTAGAATTTTCTTTAACCTTGTCGCTGTTGTTACTTAATTACATAATGCCTTATGTGTTATTTAATAGTTTGAAAAAATTCCAGTATAGTTCTAGAATGTAGAAGGCGGGGTAAACCCTGGACAAGGTGCCAATTCTTTCCAGGGCACACACACACACACAACCGGAGGAAACCCAATAAACACGGGGAGAACATGCAAACTCTCTCGAGGTGGGAATCGAACCTGGCCAGTGAAAGTGGAAGGTCATGGTGCTAAGAACTAAACTAGCAAGCGTGTATATATATATATATATCTAATCTAACCAAATAAATTAGAAAAAAAATATATGAAAATATATATAAAGAAAAAAAAACTGAAAAAAAAGGAAAAAAATCTCAATATATATATATATATATATATATATATACTATTTATAT
>JAQMYI010000018.1:19116609-19126805 GCA_030014275.1 Clariallabes melas
TATATATAGAAAGAAAAAAAAACAGAAAAACGAAAAAATCTATTTAAAAAATAGTTATATATATATATATATTTTTTTATTTTTTTATTTTTTATTTTTTTATTTATTTATTTATTTTTTTTAGATTTTTTTCCTTTTTTTTCAGTTTTTTTTCTTTATATACATTTTCATATATTTTTTTTCTAATATATATATGCTATTTTTTTTCTATATATATATGCTAAGCTACCAAGGTGTATATATAGAAAGAAAAAAAAACAGAAAAACGAAAAAATCTATTTAAAAAATAGTTTTATATATATATATATATATATATATATATATACATATATATATATTTTTTTTTTTTTCTTTGCGTGTCTTTTCCTGTCATCCATAGTCACGTGACTGAATCCGTCTTTCAGAACCAGTTCAGAAAATTTTGCAAATAAGAACACTTTCATATATTTTTTTTTTTACATTTATTTTGATGAGATGTCCCAAAATGTATCAAAATATGATTTAACCGAAATAACTGTGTAAATAACGGTTTAAACATTCAGCCGTTACAATAATGATACATCTATTGCTATTCTTTATCTTTGATGTGTAATGTATCTTTAAAGAATGACGTACTTTATATTTGGACCAAAAATCAGGGCAAAACGCTGCAAATCTGGCAACCCGTGTGGGGGGTGCGTAGAGGCGGGGAGGAGGGCCGGAGCGCTTATTGGTGGCGGAGCGCTGGTACCCAGGAAACAGGGAGAGGAGGCTGGAGCATCCCTGCATCAGCACATTAGCACACGGCGGCTAGCGCGGGGCTGATCGGGGCGCTTTTGTGGGATGTTTGAGAGTTTAATGGAGTAACATGGCCTCCAGAGACTGAGGAGCTTTTCTGCTCTCGGAGCATGATTCACCGCCAGGTGATACTGACTCAGGTGAGTGAGAGCTTTCATTATAGCGCACCTTGGCCGCATTCGAAACCGCAATTAAAAAGGATATTAAGGATCTCTCCTTGGATGCATCCTAAACAAGCCTAAACGACGTTGTCAATACATGAAGCTCTTAGGTAACCTAATATTTTGGCCTGCTAGAATATACAGTATGTTAATTATACGGTTCAGGAAGAAGCCTGTCTTTGTTGCTTGCGTTTTTTTTTTTTTCTTTTTTCCCCCAAACCTATGTCCATAACCGCGCCCTATCCACTATATAGTGTTTTATTTGTTTCTAATTGGAGTGTATCCAGGGTGCTCATGAGATCCAACAATGCACTGCAATACTGTAGGCTCATTCCCCAAATGATGGTCTCCAGTACGCATAGAATACCCATAATGCACCACTAGGGTGCATGAAAGTAAAAAAAAAAAAAAAGAGGTTCTTCTTGTGGCTTGTGGTTCAGTGAGAACCTGATAACAGAAGTTCGTAGGTTTGTTCACGTGTCTGACCCCAAAAATGTGTCTGAACAAAAAAAATCTGTTCATCGTAAAGCGTTCTTAGGTTTGTCTCCTTGTAGGAACCTAACACCAGAGGAACCTAAAATATACTTACTGTAGGTTTGTTCTTCCAACAACAGAGGCGTTCTTTTGGTTCGTTCGTCTAGTGGAACCCAAAATCAGATAATTGTAAAGGGTTCTTATGTTTGTCTCCAGCAGAGTAACCTAAAAACTCACTTAGGTTTGTTCTTTCAGCAACAGAGCATCCTAATTGTTTTTTGTTTTTTTGATATTTTGATAGTTGTCTTTGTTAGGTTCTTAGGAACCCAACAACAGAGGAACGTAAAAACACACTTACTGTTGCTTTGTTCTTCCAACAGCAGAGCATTTTAATCGTTGTCTTTGTAAGAACCTGACAATAGAGGATCCCAAGACATTCTTTGGTTTTTCTTCTAATTGAACCGAAAATCAGATCATCATAAAGCATTCTAAGGTTTGTCTCCTTGTTGGAACTCAACAACAAAGGAACCTAAAAACGCACTTACTGTAGGTTAGTTATTCCAACAGCAGAGCATCCTAAAGTGGTTTTCTGATAGAGCACTTTGTTCCAACCCAACAACAGAAGATGCAGAGACAGAACATTTTAAAGGAGTCTGTCTTTTTGTGTGAAATCAATAACAGAGGAACTTAAAACATTCTTATGTTTGTTTCTCTAATAACATAGCACCTGAAAGGGTTCTTTGATTTTTCTTCTTCTGGGGAACTCAACAATAGAGTCTTGTATACGTTTCTCTGGTGTGTTCTCGTAAGGGAAACATAGAATAGAGTGTTCCAAAGGGATCTTTTGGTTGGCTATTTGTGGGAAGCCAAAACCAAAGGGTTCTTAAGGATTCTTTGGTTTGTCTCCTTGTTAATGTCATGGGTAGCTCAGTGGTTAAGTCATTGGACTACTGCTCAGACGGTCCCAGGTTTAAACCCCACTACCAAGCTGCGATTGTTGGGCTCCTGAGCAAGGCCCTTAATCCTCAAATGCTCAGATATATGTTGAGATGAAAATATAAGTTGCTCTGGATAGAGGTGTCTGCTGAAGGACATAAATGTAAAACCAAACAAAATTAAAAGGTTCTTAGGTTCATCTCTTTTGTGGGAACATAGCGTTAACGGTTCCCAAAGCGTTCTTTAGTTTCTTTTTCTACGGAAACCCATTATTGGAGGATTTGTAGAGGTTCTTAGTTTTGTTTCTTTGTGGAAACCCAACAAGACTGGATTTAATATGTTCTTAGGTGTACCTCATGGTGAGAACCTACAAACACTGGCTTGCAAATGGTTCTATGGTTTGTTCTTTTAGGAAGACCTAATAACAAGGCCTTTTCTTAAAGGGTTCTTTGGTTTTTCTCTTTGAATGAAATCAAGAATAGCGCATCCTAAATGGTTCTTTGGTTTGTCTTTTTGTGGGAACCCAAGAACAGATGACCTTAAAAGATCCCTAGGTTAGGTCTACTAGGGGAATACACACCTAATTGATTGTCACCTTTTAGGGTTCAGTTTGTTTTGTCATTCTGGGGGAACCCTTACAATATGGGGATTCCCTTTTAAAAGCTGTTCTAAACAAAAGCTGTGTAGAAAGCAGCCGCATTTAGAACCCTAACCTGCCTGAAGAACCCTCTAGAAACTGAATTTCTAGGACAAGGTTTTTGGGCATGGTTTCAGCCAGTGCTTTGTTGTTGTTTTTTTAAATCCAGGATTCCCAGCTGGTTACCCTGGCTACCAAAGATACATGACTGATTTCTCGCCTTAGGGTCTGAGCATCCTAGTCCTCGAGTCGACTCTGCTTTGTGTGTGTGTGTGTGCGTGTGGCAATTTCTTCTTATTACTACACCTCTTTAAGCATAGCTTGCTATTTGTAGTCACATCTTCTTCTTCATCATAAAATTAATAATTTCTTCTTCATGTTTCTCAGCATGTAGAAGCCCGTACGCTGATGTACATGTTGACGATGTAACCCAGGAGCACTGAAGCGTGTAATTTGATCCTTTAGTGTCGACCCTGAGCCGGGTTGTGAGCGTTATCAGTAATGGCACTTGATATCCATAGCAGGGTTTAATGCTAAAATACATAACACGTAAGAAAACGTAATAAAGGCTGCTGCTTGTATTCTCCGGTATTGTAAGGTGCTGAACAATGGCTGGGAATTGAGGAATACCGATGATGTCATGCGTTCATTCGATGTTCTGTGTAATCAGTGCATATCCAGTGAATGGAGAGAGAGAGAGAGAGAGAGAGAGAGAGAGATTTTGTCCAGTGTGCTAGTGTTTAATACATTTTTTGAGGGTAGGATTTGGGCACTAGACCAGGACTAAATGAATAACAGAGAGGTTTTATGGGCTATTTAAAATCATGCCAGGTTTAATAATGACCCTTCTTGTAGGTTCATGATTGCCAAATTGAAGTGCTGTGAAGTATGAAAAGGAGGCAAGTAAAGAAAAAAGGCGCAAATCAATCAGTTTCCATCAATTGGATCTATATTTAACTAATTGATTTTCGAACAGAAGAGTAACATTTTGGAGACGTGACGGCTTAGTGGTTAGCGCTGTCAATTTGTACCTTCAGGGTTGGGGGTTCAAGTTATATCTCAGGTGGTATTCGCATGTTCTTTATGTGATTAGCGTGTTTCCTCTGGGTATGCCGGTTTCCTCCCACAGTCCAAAGACATGCATTGTGCCTTGAATTGGCTCCAGGCCCCCTGAGACGGTAATTGGTATAGACAATGGATAGATGTATGGATCGTATCATTTGTCCATGTCATACGTCCACATTAATTCCATGTTTTTTGTGGAGTTTGTTTTATTTGCTTAAGGTCATTAATAAGGCTAAACGGAAGGATTCCCAATTCCTGTTCCCATTGTTTCCATGAATTATTATGTAACCTCTGTAGGTGCAGGATCTATCACATCCATCAGGCGGAAATGGCTTCTCCAGGTTTTCCTCAATAGCATACAGTATATAAAAGGTATAAACCATGACACGCCATGCTTTTAAAGTGTGATGTAATGCAAAACATGGATGCTCTCAAACCGAAGCTGATTACTTTCCATTAATAATTTTAATGTATGACATATTTATTCTGTATATAGATACATTTAATATGGTAAAACGTCTGTTATCACTAACTTTATAGCAGTTTTCATTTTTCTCTCTCCTGAAGGTAAAAAGTAGGGATGTTAATGATTAATCATGAGTCGATAGTACGGAAAGTGAGCATGGCTTTTTTAATTAACTGACATAAGTGCACATGTTGGTAAATTAACTCTTCCTCTATACAAAGGTACTATTCAGTATAGTCTACATACAACTGGATGCATTTGCGCCATTGTTGAAAATGCTAGAATCCTGTTTGAAAATTCTCTTTGTCGAAGTTGATGGTCTCCCACTGTGCTACAGAATGATTACGGAGATGACACCATCGATAAGAGTAATGTGCACAGACGGATGAAGAAGTTGAAAGGAGAGGAAACCGACATTGAAGATAAAAATCATGCACTGGGAGACCATTGCTCATAGATAACGTTAATACTTATTAATTAATCAATTATTGATTGGTAAGGTATTCAGCTATTTGTTGAGCTATTAGTTAAAAATGTATATATATATATATATATGTTCATGTACGTATATTGACCATATAAGCAAATTTAAATATGCATCTGTGCAAGGTCACATGACCAGATAAGTGACCTCATTGATCCCAAGCTTGTTCGGGCAATTAGTGACTAAACAAATCAATACTAAGAACTATTAATCAATAAAATGTGACATCCAGTATAACACTGTAACTGCCCTGCTTTTTTCTGCCCTACAGTACCTTGTATGCATGCTAGAGTATTTTTCTCAATCTTGAACGCTATAGCAAAACCAAAGCTGGAGAAACATCTAGAGGTCGTTCCTAATCGTCCGGCTCCACCTGCATTCCGGTATTTGTTGTCAAGGTAGGAGAGATGCGGCGGTGGCGTGGATTAACATCGATTCCGCTGTGACCCTGCATCTGCGGATGCTCTGTTTATTGATCCTGCGCTAATTTTGGTGAACAGGGAGCGAGAAGGAGGTGATGGGGGAGGGAGAGAGAGAGAGAGAGTCTTGTTTGCTCATTGCACTTCCTGCTAAAATAACCACCTGCCTACTCACCGAGCCAGGATAGAGATCAATATGGGGGGTGGAGGAGTAGCGTCGTTAGGTAATATATAGATTGTGTGACTAAATCCCATTTACTATCGTCATGAATGGTGCGTAAAGCTTTAGAGCTTCATGTATCTCAAAAAACGGATTGCTTAGATGATGTTGATTGACTTTCAATTATTTTGGCCAATATTGCGTTTTTCTGTGTTGTTATCGCAGTATTTGTTTGTACTACGTCAGTAATATAGTACATTCACATTATCGACTAAAGCTGTGCGATGAAATTAATAATAAGTCTTTTGTAAGTCGATTTGATGCGTTGAGTCGCACAAAATTATTTAGGTAAATTTGCAAACATTAAACGGACGAATTCTTTGAAAATATACCACAGCTTTGGCAAAAAATAAAAAAGCTTTACTCTTCTGAAAACCAGTTGCAAAATATTCTCATTTTGTGACTGTTTATTTCTTTATCCTCGTTTGAGCTTAAATAGGTTTGTGCATTGCTGCCACCTGTTGGACTGGAGTGTTCAAATTTGGCGGGAAAAAATATTATTGCTTTGTAAGAGAATTGACATTTAAACAATCAACAGTACACACTTTACAGCATTACAGTGAAATTCTTTGTTCTCCTTTATTAGTAGGTTGGGGTCAGGTTATACGGTGCCTCTGGAGCAGTCATGGTTAAGGGCCTTGCTCAGGGGCCCTGCTGCAGCAACTTGGTTAATAAATAATATCAAATCAATTTGAACTGAATTGAATCAAAGTGCGATTGACTTAAAATCATGATTTTTTTTTATCCTTTTGTTTTTTTTTTGTACGCTTTGCTGATTTGGGGTTAAACCCTACCAGTTGTATCAGGGGTCAGTTGTGAGACTATAAGTTGCTCCAGCGTGTAACAACTTTAAAACTCTGCACAGATCATATTAAATAAGGAATTCTTGCGAGCCTTGCTCAAACCTTCCTAGCCAAATGCTAAAAATTTCTTACCATGTGGTTAAGCGTGTGGGCAGAGCTTCTTATTTGCACACACAGTTATGCTTCTATGCTCATGGCTGGACATTTTCATTTCAATTCCATTTCAATTCTATTTTTATTACTTGTACATAATGTAAATTTTACAGCATACAGCCATAAGTTTTCTATATTTTCTATTCTGTAGATTTTTTTTATTCTTATTTCATATTCCTTATTTCCTTTCCTTATATCATATTCTCCATTTTTCTTTTAATTTTTAAGTTATGGACAGATGTTAAAGCGTTTCACCGCATATCATACCGTGTACGTCTGTGTATGTGAGAAATAAAATTAGAATTTGAATTCTTTCTGAAAAAATGAGATGGAACGTATTTAAATAGTTTGCAGACGTTTGACATTGCCTTTTTTTTTTTTGTTTAGTTTTTTTGCTTCCAGTCTACGAACTTGCTGCGCGGTTAAGGCATGTGTATATTTCAGATATTTCAAAGCCTGTAGTTTTCCGTACTAAGGTTAAAATGTCACCATGTGCATTGAGACACCTCTTAGAGTTGAATGAAAGAGCTGAGAGAAAGTCTGTGAATCCTGAATAAGACTCTGATTTGAAGGTTGAATGCTCTTGAAAGTGATTTGATATAGATTTGGTCGTCGAGTGAGTGAAGGTGAGCGTTTTATAGGTCAGTGAGCGAGACAGAGAAAGAGAGAGAGATGTTTCACCGTTCTGTTCATACACACTTTAAATATGCATGGAGCCATGAGTCACGCAGGGAATGAGGAGACGCTGACAAGGAAAGGGCGCTGCACCTTTCTTTTCTTTACTGAAATAAAGACTATGGGAAAGAAAAGAAGGCCAAGAGAAATAGCTATGGAGAAATAACAGAAAGATAGAGAAAATATATATATATATAGAGAGAGAGAGTGACTGTGAATTAAATGACCTGGGGTTATTCAGCAAGGGTACATGGTTCGACGCTCTGCAACCAGTTCTAGAAATTCCTTCAAACACAGGCCTACAAACAATAAAGCTCCAGTGCATCAAGTGCCACGATTGATGATAACCTCAGGATGATGAGACTGGAGCAGGGGGTGTTCATGGTGCAACATTTCATTCCAGTCAATCAGGAGCCACGTCCGGTTCCACCTGATTACCATTTGATAAGGAAGTACACTTAGTGGTTCTTTGACCATACTATTGGACGCACCTTGACATCAGTGCCTGACTCATATAAGGATATGGACAGTAGTATGGACCACTTTTTTCAGTCTCAGCGCAGATTCCTCAATACCCCCACTGACTTACTCCCAGCAGGCCATGTGCCAGCTCCCCTTCTCCTCCGTGTCTATCTGAGTAATGAACCCTTGTGACAGGAAACATGGGAGTGTGTTAAGTGAGGCTTAACTCAATCTGCTTCTGGATGCTGAACAATCATAATTAATTTATCAGGGCCTGCCGTGATCGTGAGGCGCGCTCGTCGAGCCACTATTACCCTTGTACATACAAACCGCCCACAGTTGATTACAGCGTGGTACGGCGTAATGTGGGGGAATCACCATCTGGAAAAGGAAGAGAGATACAAAGAAGTGTAGGACAAAACGGATGTACATTTACAGTGATGTTTGCGTGTAGTCATTTTTTTTCTTCCACAAGTAATACGGAATCATATCCATGCTGTTAGATTGACCTTGCTCAGTTTCAGTAGTAAAACAATAGAAAGATTCTTTACTAGTAGTTTAAATCTTAAGCAGTACATGAAATCTGTGTTATTCGCATTATAAGCAACAGTGCATTTGAACAGCTTGACAGCAGATCACGACTTGAGACACTTTGGGACTTTTAGTCATTTGGGCAAATTTGTCTATAACAAAACATTTGATTAGAATATCGCTGTATAGAAGCTTTAAACTTTGAAGTTTTGAGCAAAGCATGAGACATATCCACCTGAGTTTCAAGCAAAAGCACGCACCATCACAAGCCAATTGCATCGCTTCTTTCTGTCATGTGATCCGTGAAACGAAGATACTTCCTGTGCAAGAAAGTGTCTCACTGTATTCAGAATGTTTTTAGAAATTTGGTGACGCCTAGTTAAGGATGTGTATTGCAGTCACTCCAGCAGTAATAAATAAAATAAGACAATATGTGATTTGGATGCTGTTCGAACACTTAAGATATGTGGATATGTGGGATATTGTAGTGAAAGTACTGTGGTGAAGCAGAGAAATAACACTGCAAAACTCGAAATATGCATGATGGTTGAATACCTCTACTATGATATCAATGAGTCATAAATTCCTAAAGTCAAACTAATACTGGTAGAGGAGGAAGCTAACAATGACAACTGAGGTTTTTGTGTTTTATCATGTTTCTTATGATCGGTCATTCATGATCTTCAGCGGTAATTAAACAAAATTCAACACTTTTTTCCTTGATCTAATTTCCTGTCACTACTAGTAGTCCCCGACTTACGAACGAATTCTGTTCTGGGAGCATGTTCAGAAGTCTGATTTGTTCTTATTTCTGACAAAGTGAGTCTTAACGCCTTTGACATGAATAAACAATGTAAAGCATACCGATCCGCTTGACTAAATCTGTCCCCTTTTCCCACACTGCCATCATGTGGCCAAAAATCATAATCAACCAAGAAAATTAATCTCACACAAATGTAACAGTGTTGTCTCTGCACCTTTAAATCGCAAAGGGGAATCCCGGACGCTATTTTGTCTCAGAGCTGTTTTCCGCTGTATTGGACTGTGAGCTCTGTTTTGTTGAGGATCTTCCGAAATTAGGATTATTCACATTCGTATTCCCACGCGCACGCACATACAATATACCGGACGTTAGACATTTTATACATTCACTTACACACTGAAGATATTGTATATAATTGCAAATATTGGTATCTGGTGCACTGCAGTGTCAGTTTTTGTACAAGTACACGTGAAGTAAAACCTCGGTTCGTTCATATCTGTAGAAATTCATAACTCAGTTAGAATGTTTGTAAGTCGGGGACGACCTGTATTTGCTGCTTAACACCACAACTTAAATAACCATAAAAACAACTGCAGGCTGATTTATCCATTGTGACAAAATTGTGGAGTTGTAGTGTTTTGAAAAATCGCACAAAATTTACACTTATATAACATAATTTTGGATTAATATTTTGGTGATTGTGCTTTTAACACCCTTGTGACTCGAAGGAAAAAAATGCATCAGTTTGCAATACGTCTTGGTGTCAAACTGTTTATGTTCTGTTGTTTTTTTGTCACATACAGTATCTGTAGGTTTGAAAAAGATCAAATTGGGATGTCAGATTGATTTTGATCTTATTTAAAAATAACTATTGCAGTCATAGACAAGACATTTAGGAAACATGAAAAGAACACCATGGCCAAGATCTACATACGTTCATGGTAATTTGACTGACCAGCCGCAGACCTTTACCTGTAGTACGTCAGAGTCTCATCAGTTCCATTAATTATTTCAGACCAGCTTTACATACTTTTAAAACTGGGATTCTTCAACATTTCCAGTCCAGTGACTAAACCCTGCTCTGAAAACCTTACCGTGTTGCATGAAAGTGCACAGATTGCAGCCATGGGGATTCCGTAGCTTGTAGCCAGAAACATATATATATACAGT
>JAQMYI010000018.1:19126905-19152024 GCA_030014275.1 Clariallabes melas
GTACCTTGTATATATATATATATATATATATATATATACAAGGTACCGTATATGGATGATAAATCCATGGGTGGAGCATCTAAAGCAAAAAATAGACAAATGATGTTATTTTGTGGGACAAATGAAGTCAGGCCAGACTGACCCAGTAATGGAGCTCTTGTTAGTGAGTACTCGCTAATGTAGCTCTTGCAGTAATGATCAGAAATGCTATTATTCTGAGCAGACAGACAGGATAAAGGTATAAATAAAGTGTAAAATACTGTACAAGGTAGCTAATTTTTAAAGAGATTTTTAAGTATAATCGATACAGACATACAAGTACAACATAATTTTTCCATTGAAAATATTATATATTTAACATGGCCTAATTTTATTAATACACGTCCTCTGACTTCTTTTAGTTAAATACATCATTGTGTAATAATTAAGCTATTGCTTATAGATCTATATTAAAGAGCTTTATCATGATGATTTCCTCACACTATGCCGATCTCAGTCAGACTCTAACCCATGACATGTGTGTGTGTTTGGCGTCCCGCTGGTAGTGTTGTTGACTCCGAGGAGTGTTATGGCCACTGATATAACCCCAACCTCAGCTCATCCTGCGCCTGCTGCTCGCTGCAATGTGTCACCTTCTCAAGTCTCTACAGCGTCCCGGCTGGAAGTTTGACTCTGATAAACTGAAGTAACTGCTTTAAAAAGCTCAACAGTGACCACCAACTCCAGTGTAACACTTTAATATTTTGTATATTACAGCCATTTATATTTAAAATATTTTTCTTTCTATTGTGTAGAGCACAATTCAAGGTCACCTATCATGCAAAATCGATTTTTTTTTTAGATTCTCTGGTGTCCATATACAAACAAAAACATGTCCTTGCTTTTTGTCCTTTTTCCTTTTTCGTTTTGACAGGGGTTTTAAAAAGCTGATTAGATTTTTCCCCAAATGTGATGTCATATAAGAAAAAAAAACCCTTCCCTGGCTTGGTTCTCAGCTCTACTGTTCTCTGGTGGGGTGTCGCTCAGCAGTAGCTCATTTACCTAGATATTAGTAAAACAGATTAAGTTATGACAAAAATATGAGTGTTGTTCAAGTCAAACAAGCATTTTTGATTGTGCAGAATAAGAGAACACAGTTATGAGATGAAAAAAAATCCTCCCTTTATCTCTTTATATAATTCCCTGCTACACTAATGCACTTATCACAGTGTTTCACTGGTGCTTGGATTCCATCAAGTTAGAAAGTTTTCTCAGTACGCCGGAGCCATGATCAGACTGCTTGCTATGTACATGTCTATAAAGCTAGCCTCCCAGGAACTCCTTTAATGGGCCAAACATTTGAAAATGGCTGGACTGTACGGAGGATGTAGAAATAACTCCCAGCCGAGTTCCTGTCATTTGCATCATCAGTTAAACATAAATACTTATAATAATTCAGAAAGTACTATACAGTAGCACTTCTCCAGGACTTGTGGCTTCCGCATAGTCTACATGGCACTAATAATATTTTTACATTCTACACCATAACAAATTTAGTCCAGTGGTTCCTTTACGATGGTATATAGTACAATTCTATTTTTTGACAGTACCATGCTGATATAATACATGTACCACACTATAGTAAAAGATTGGTACATGGTACTATGATACCACAAAACATACAGTGGTATAATGGTACATTATGGTACTATAGTTTGGTACATTGTTCTACAGTACCATACCAGTAGTACTGTATGTATTAACATATCTAATATGGTACAGATATACGGTATAAACCGACCAGGGCATTGGTGCCTAAGTGGTAGGTTTCTTGCCTCCCATGTGGAAGGTCCAGGTTCAATTCCCACTCAATGCCCAAACCCCAGTCACTGCATGCTGGTCCCAAGCCTGGATAAAATCTGAGGGTTGTGTCATGAACAGCATCCAGCATAAAACCTGTGCTAACCAAGTTGTTGTGTGGATTGGATGATGTTGTAGAGGCCTGTTGAACTTTGGTAGCCACTATTATGTACCATATTACCAAGTATTGTGGTACATATCATAGTACTACCATGTTACCATGGTATTCGCCAAAATACGATGGTGTACCATAGTACCACCATGGTACTCACTAAAGTGCCACAGTATGTGCCTTGGTACTCTATACAGTCATGTGGTACTTACAAGTAACATTTCTTGCGGGAAGCCTTTTTTCTCTCTTTTTCTTCACCTAAATTATTTCTTGTAAAATGGAAGAAAGATAATCAATATGTATGAGTTCATCCTTGACTCTCAGAAATGGTTTAAGAATTTATTATTAGATGCTTATCCACACACACCGGTACAACGCAGCACAATATTGATCCTGGCGAGCTATATATAGTGTGATGTGTGCACAAATTGGCCCTGAGCCTTTAGTGCAACATTCCCGTCAGCACCGGTCAAGGTCTCAGCCTGTGCGCTCCATCCCCGCAGCTCTCGTATTATCTCTCCTTGCTCACACTCCAACTGAAATCGACTTTTTTGGCAGTCGCACATTTATAACCCCTGGCTGACAGGCAGATCCACGTGTGTTATTGCACAGGAAGCTGGAACGATTTTTTCATTTAATATAGAAAGGTCAGGTGCTTTTAAGCTGATATGATGATCTCATTAGCCTGATTGTGCGAAATATATTTGTGTCGTTTAAAGTGTGACGGCTGGCAAGCCAGATCCATTGAGTCCTTTGTGCATGTGAAGAGACTGCCTCAATGGTGATTTGGAGACTTTTAGGATTTCAAGGACCAATTAAAAGCACCTTAAGAATCTTTTATCCAGAGAGCATGCTCTCTTCAAGACATGTTCGTATCTTAGTGCTTTCTAAAAAGGTAAGGGATTGGCAAGGACTTGCTTCGTGTTGAATCAACACAGTACAGAGTACAGCCCACGCATACTCGTTCTGTAGGCTGCAGAATGGAAAGACGTGCCTTCCTCTTCTTCTTCTTCTTCTTCTTCTTCTTCTTCTCTGTGCCAGACACACTTACGAGAGGAGGCCAGGCACTGGGGGGAAAAAAATTACTAATAATAATACGCGCTAATGTGCGATTGCTCTGCGGGAATGCAAACCTGCTACTTAGCATCACCTGATGGATTTTTCTCTGGCGTTAGCATTGCTAGGTGAGATATTCCTTCCAAATTGTAAATCAACTTGGCAGCACAGGACAAAGAAAACTAAGCCACGAGGAGAAGGAGAAGATGACGGTTTACTTGGAGCATCCAGACGGAGCAGATGAAGACAAGAAGACAAGGAGACAAACAGACTGACATAGCCAAGAGAGCGCCCAAGGCTTAGATACAGAGCGAGCAGTTTACACCACGTTGCAGACAGAAAAGCAGGCTGTGACACACAAAACCGAATCTGAAAGCTGCCGCATCAGACAGACGGACGGATAGACCGGGTGGCTATTTAAAGATCTTCAGAAGCGTATGAATTGAGAGGTTGTGTTTTAATGGATGCTTGACGCAGCACAGAGTGTAGACTCCCCTTCTCCCTTTACTATTTTTTCTTTGTGGTAGGTCTGACTGTACTCTTCACTCTTCTGCTCTTTAATTTATATAGTGCTTTTGACAGTATAAAGGAGTTCAGCTCAACTGAAATCTGGATGTAGATTTAGATCCCTCATGAACACCCTGATAGCACCAGATTAATTATTATTAATTGTTACTGTATATAGGTAAAGAAGGTTTATCGAAAAAATAAATTGTGAATAAGAGCAAATAAGAAAACCTATAATTGTATAGGTGAGATGTTTCACCGGAGTGAGGGAGAGATTTGGGGAAATCTTTAGAGTGTGTGTCTGGAAGGTTAGTCATTAGTGCAGAAGCTCTAGCTGGGAGTAGAGCAGGAGGAAAAGCATCAGGAAGGGTCGAAGACGAGCAATGATAGTAGAATGCTGATGCACCATTCTACCACCAGAGCTCGTCTTCTGCCCTCCCCGAGGAGGAAAAACCCTGATGCCTAGCTAGCTTGTTGGGATTGGTCAGAAAACCAATTTTTACCAAATATATAAATAAATAAACACCACAATGTAATCAAGTTCGATTCCGGGGTGATGCTGTAGTCTCCCGCAGCCGAGGGCCTGGGGAGAGCTGGTTGGCCGAGCTCTCTCAGCGGGGCGGGATGGGAGGCACTTACTGTAGCGCTCTCACATCAATCACGGCCCACAGCTAATTATGGGCTTCTGTGAGCTCATGTAAGTGGAAGGAGTTTATAGCGCTGTCCTCCGAGCCGCCTTTAACGTTGCATGAGCGAGCAGTTTGAAAAGATCTGCGCCCTCTAGCGACGGGTGGGAATTGGATGCGACTAAATTAGGAAGAAAAATTGTGGGGGGGGGGGGGGGGAAGAATTTTTTGGGACCTGAGAAAACAAACGGAGTTAAAGCCTCCTTTCTCAAACAATCTAAGAATTATAGCTCTTGCACCAACTGTACACAAAATATGAGTGAAAGAATTACAGTTGTGCTTTCATATGAAGCAAAAAAGCTGGTTACCTTCTCTGTCTGTGAGTTTGCCATGTTGGGTGAGGGGCAGGTGCACGCACCCACACACACACACACACCCTGAAATTAAAGGCAGTATACACACTCATACCGTTGTAACCATGAAATCATGAATTTTTAGATAATTATGAAATGGAGTTGGCTGAAACCAGAAATAATTCATTTTAAACGTACCACATGAGAAAAGCTGACATGAAACAATTACTCTCTGTGGTTTACATTATTTTTAATGCAGCATCATTAGGGATTTACTAACGGATTGACAAGTCTCGACTTCACCTGGGAATAAAGAGATTTTAGTTCCAGGAACAGCCCAAATTGGTAAGGGGAATATTCAGTATGTTAGAATGAGCTTTGCATAGAGGACAATGTGGTGGACAATGTGAGGAAAGACAAAGCACTCTCGTTTTCAGAGAAATCTCTGCAGACATGAACAAATGAGGAACTTTTCTTTGTAACTTTATTTCCATATTTTTGTTGTCGGAGGACTTCAGCCAACGTCATATATATTTCTGCTTCTATCTTTGTTGCTGTCAAACACAAAACTGGTGAACAAAATAGAGCAACGGACTAATAACAGGAAAGGCGGGCGGAGACAAAATTATACCACAATGTAAAGATGCAATCTGTGACACTTGACTGCCCTTTCTTTTTTGCTCGCCTTTCTATATGTGCTTCCTCTTAGACTAGTCTCAATTCCTCTAATAGATTTTACCCGTTTATGTCAGCAGTACAAAATCTGTACTAGTGTATGTATCCTGTATTCTTCCCTTACCGTCTCCTCTGTTGCTTCTCTCATTAGAACTTATACCAGAACCGCTTTCTCGGGCTGGCGGCCATGGCTTCGCCTTCTCGCTCGTCCCAGGCCCGGCGTCGGAGCAAAGACCCTATCCGGCACAGCTTCAACCCGGAGCACTTCCCCAGCGTAGACTTCCAGAACGGTGAACCCGAGGAGCTGGCAGCTGCCCTGCAGCGTTCAACCAGCGATACGGACCTGGTGACATCACACTGCCGCTCCACACTAACCACCAGCACCTCCCATTACGCCATCAGCCAGTCACCAGACATTATACTTACATGGGACATCAAGGAAGAGGTGGATGCCGGAGACTGGATCGGAATGTATCTCATCGGTGAGTGATGGGATATCGAAAGGTGTGTAAAGAACGCAGGGTGGATCTGGCCTTCTTTAAGGAACAGTAAATATGTTCCCTCTCCCACTCTCTCCCTTGTATATAACCGCAAATCGCTTAACTCCCTCATTCTGAGCAACTGAGATTCGATTGCACCTGATAAAAACACAAATCAATTAATCACATGTTGCCACATTTCTTGCCAACACAGACTGTAGCAACTGGCTGTGTTATAAATATCAACGAATTGCTTGCTGAAAAAATGTGCTTGGAAATAGGGACCTACGCCATGATTACATTTGCATTTCCGTCCAAATGTTATGG
Source organism: Clariallabes melas (assembly GCA_030014275.1). NCBI lineage: Eukaryota > Metazoa > Chordata > Actinopteri > Siluriformes > Clariidae > Clariallabes > Clariallabes melas. Next base: position 19,132,880 of record JAQMYI010000018.1, read on the forward strand.
GACGTTGGTACAGATTCTTTTTCTCTTTTACAGACGAGGTGCTGTCAGAGAACTTTCTGGACTACAAGAACCGTGGTGTGAATGGTTCTCACAAAGGCCAGATCGTGTGGAAGATTGAAGCCAATTCCTACTTTGTTGAGCGTAAGAGAATTGTCTCTCTCTCACACACATCAAGAATTTTACAATTATTGATGCCTACATTTGAGTCTCACTTTCTCGTGCTGCATGTTCGCCATCATCTGCACTTTTAGATCTGCCAGATTTGCCTTTGGACCATTTTACAATCTTTACAACCCAATAATTCGCATGCAATCAGCACATCAGTGCCTCTAAACATCAATGAGACGACAGTGTGACATGAAGGCCTGTGTAAGGACGATAAGCACTTGATCTTGATTATCCAAGCACAAAGATTGAAGGACATTACTATGTTCTCCATAGCTGTCATGGTAACAAATACACCATGACCACTCTCACAGTTTGCCCCAAACAGGCGACTCTGAGAACTGAGTGCTTTAATACACTTGAGTGTAAAGTGTCTCACAGCTGGGGTCCACATTTCTTTTCATACTCACACTCCCTCTGTGGCTCAGTGTAATACCTCATTAGGCGCGCTATTGTGCAATTAGAGCGGCTCTGAGCAGAGTGCTGTAAGGGCCATGACAGAAATTTTGGTGATTCTTAATGTACATAAAAGGAGAAGGAAAAAAAATCTGTTGAACGTCACTCATCACTCAGTACTCATCTGCCACAGTAACCATTTTTAGACATAGGAGTCTATCCTGGGAACCATCCTTGGTTGCATTCATCCCATGTACAGTGGTACCTCAGCATTTGAATTTAATCTACTTCAGGGATGAGTTATTTAACAAAAAAAAAGACATGTAAATAAAGTAAAATATGAAATAAATAGACATTAAACCTTACATTACCTTAGTTCATGATTCCTCTTATAACCGGCTGTTATAAAAACCAAACTGAAATTGTCTCCCTTTTCCTCTCTGCTAACATTTGTCATTGCTAACATTCTTGCTATGACTTCACTAATTCTTGCACCAAATACCAAAAAAACCCCACAAAAATATGTATAGTCACTTCGCTTGGCTTGCCACTGTCGCAAACAAGTTTTGAACAACTCCCGGAACATTTGTGTTTGGGTGCTACTGTTTTGTGTAGCTCAGTGGTTAAAGTGCTCGACTACGGTTTGAAAGGTTCAAACACCAGCACCACCAAGTTGCCACTATTGGGCCCTTGAGCAAGGCCCTTAACTCTCAACTGCTCAGATGTATAATAAGACAAAAATGTAAGTTGCTCTGGATAAGGGAATCTGCCAAACACTGTAGGGTCAGGGGTAGTTCAGTGGTTAAGGCATTGGGCTACTAACAAGAAGGTCATATGTTCAAACCCCACCATCACCAAGTTGTTGGTTCCTTAAGCCCCTAAACCTCAATTGCTCAGATGTAAAATAAATAAAAAATGTAAGTTCCTCTGGATAAGGGTGTCTGCCAAATGCTCAAATGTAAATGTTTGTATACTGATGTTCCTCTGTATGAATTAGATAAAATTACTAAAAGTGTTGAAAATCAAATGCAGACTGTAAGATAACCTCACAAGATATGTGATAAAAGTTGTATCATAATTTTCTAGCTAGCTGCTGGCTAACAAAACCTGACAGGATTTTCAAGTCATTAAAATGCTAGTCATAAAAAATAGCTAATGGTTGTTAGCTAGCATGAGACTTCATGACAGGATTTCTGACTGGATTTTGTAATCCCTTCTTCTAATTCTAGTTAACAAGAGCTATAATTAACAGACATTTTCAAGGGATTCAACGTGAGAAAAATGTTTAGAAGTTTGTCTTTGTATGTTGCTGCTGGCTAAAAAAAAAGCTGTCAGGATTTCTAAGAGGACTTTCAAGTCATTAAAATACTAGTCATAAAATGGCTAATGATTGTTAGCTACAGTACAGTAGCATGAGAATTCCTGACAGGATTTCTGAGAGGAGTTTTTGCAATCCCTTCTTCTAAATCTAGCTAACGTGAGCTAATTAAGACATTTTAAAAGGGATTCAACGTGATAATAAAAAATATTTAAAAAATTATTTTGTCTTTGTATGTAGCTGCTGGCTAAGAAAAGTTGAGAGGATTTCTGAGAAGACATTCAAGTCATTAAAAATGTTAGTCATAAAAATGACTATTACAGTATATTTTTAAATAATTCTTTCTAATAGTTCTAACTACAGTAATATGGGTTAATTAACAGAATGTTTAAAAGGAATTTAAAGTCATGAGTAGAAAATGTTTAGAAGCTACTGGCTAACAAAAGCTGACAGGATTTCTGACAGGACTACATGCTAGTCATAAGAAATAAAGTGTAAGAAATAAAGCATATAAAAACTCTGCCTGATGGATTTTCACCTTAAGAACAGAAGTTTTGCAAGAAATTAGCCTCGGCATGCGAAGCAATGAAAAGCCAAGCGAAGCATGTTTACAGTAGCACCCTGGTTCCCAAAAATGTTAGCAAGGACGGTAGCAAGAAGAAAAGTAAGCCACTTTCAGTTTCGTTTTTGTAGCCGGCGCCAAGAGGAATTATAAATTAAGGTTAAAAGTCTATTTATTTCATATTTTACTTCATTTAGACGTCTTATATGTTTTGATTGTTTTTATGTGCAAAAAATATGATTACAATGTTGGAAATGGTTAATACTGGTAATATTTTTGGGTAACCAGAATGGATTATCGGCATTTACATTATTTGCTATGTGTCAGGATATCCAATAAATATTTATGAGTAATAAAAAGTATTTCTGAATTATTTATATACAGTATACTGTTCTTTGAGGAGCTCAAAGATGTGTCTCCAGTCTACAGACAGATGATTCAGTACATTTCACATCTTAGATTCGAATTGTCCTAAATAAATAATGGCACCAGTACTAGTTGTGGTTGCATCTTAGTTGCGGTAGCGCTATGCTAGCATCAGTATGACGCTGCAGAAAAGCAGGCCGTCACAGCAGCTGCTTTAGCGCTATGACAGTGATTTATCACCTCCATATGGCACATTGCAGGAAGAGCGCACAATTCTGTCTGATATAACAAACTGCTATATTATTGTTACATGAGAGACGAGCAGGTTAGACAATGATGATGTCTGTCATGCAGGAGCTCATATTGAGCTTGAGGGGAAACACTCTCTAAGCTCTGAGTCTCCTCCACAGCTCTGTGTCTGGGATTTACAAAGAGAAAGAGAGAGAGAGAGAGAGAGAGAGAGAGAGAGTCGATATTGACCACACACCCTTTGTCCCATCAATCAGCCATATTGCTAACAGGAAGTGCTGCTGCTACCAGTCTGCAGAAGTCCAGAATTAATGAAACTGTAAAGTAATCTATTTAAAGGTGTGTGTGTGTGTGTGTGTGTGTGTGTGTGTGTGTGTGTGTGTGAACATAGAGGCTAATTTTAGCTACAACACTCAGCACTTCCTCTCTATAATAAACACTGACCCACCTCCGCATTTTGTTGAACGTGATTAAAAAGCAATTCTTTTGGTTTTTCAGTTTTTTTTATTCAGACATCTTAAATCTCACACTTTGCATAAGTGGTACCTTTCCATCCCAGTGCTTCTGAATTTGGATCAAGGTTGAAATTGTAACTCTTTGGTATAATATCGACAAGTTAGCATATAGTGTATGTAATAAATAATGCTTTCAATCTTAACGCTTCAGGAAATCATGAAGCGTATACACCGAGCAGCCACAACATTGAAACCAAAACATTAAGCCATCCCCTTGTGCTGCCGGGACAGCTCTAACGCCTCAGGGCATGACTCTATAAGACCTCTGGGGGTGTGCTGTGGCTTCTGGCACTGAGACTTTAACGGTGGATCCTTTGGGTGCTCTGGGTTGCTGGGTGGGATCTAAATAGATCGGACTCGTTTGTTCGGCACATTTCATTGATTTCCAGTTGGACTGAGATCTAGACCAGATCAACAACCTTAAACTCTTTGCCTGCTGAGCCCCATACACATCAGGCTGTGATGTGTGTGTTTATTGTTATATAATTGATAATCAATGTTATTCAATTTACCTGGCGGTGGTGTTAATGTTGTGGCTGATCAGTGTACATTAGCAGCTAATTGAGTCATATCCTGAATGCCATTAATAATTTCTGTTAATTAAAAAAATCTGTTAATTATTTCCATGACGTGCAGTATTCTTAACAACCTTATTACGAAGCTGAAGTCACTGTCAGCCATGATACAGCAGAACCTTAACCACTGAGCAACAGCTGTGCTACAGTATACAGTATAATACAGTAGGTGGCACATATTAACCTCTTCCTCTTTTTCTCAGCGGAGACGAAGATCTGTTTTAAGTACTACCATGGGGTGAGCGGCGCCTTGAGGGCCACGACACCTAGTGTGACTGTGAGGAACCCTTCAGCGCCGGTGAGTGTGTTTGCGCGCAATGTGCTTCTTGACACCAATGACCAAATTTTTTAAGATGATTGGTAATACTGAAGAATGATTTTTATTACTGAAAAGATCTTTTTAAAAATCCTTTTTTTAAAGGACTGCCTTAGTCAGTGCCGTCGTCTCTTCCTAAGTGAGGATTAGCTCTTACGTAATGACAGATTATTTGTAGTATATTAATATTATCTTAACTTTAGGTATCCTGTGGTTTATCATTTCTGATTTCACACACTTTAACATCAAAGACTTATCTGTCTGAGAATAGACAATGCCCAGATTGATATGTAATCAAGGATTTGATGTATAGGAAGTTAGTTGGCATCGTGGCTTAGTGGTTACCACTGTCACCTCGCATCTCCAGGGTCAGGGGTTTGCATCTGGTCTGTGTTCATGCATGGATGGCTTCCTCTGGGTACTCTGGTTTCCTCCCACAGTATAAAAACATGCACAGTTGGTTTATTGGTGTTTTTAAAAAAAAATGCTTTTGTGTGAAATGTGCTTGTATCCTGCAAAGTGTTGGCACCTCATCCAGGGTGCATTCCAACTTGTGCCCTGGGATAGACTCCACACCCCTGATTTGTGTATATCCAGGGCTTGCTATTAATGTAAATATGATCTGATTTTACTTCGCATTCTATAGAATGTATATGTATATATGTATGTTTATGTCTGGGTTTTTCTCTCTCTGATGGGTTCACATAACGATGTTGCCCTTATCTTGTGCTGTCTCTTTCTTTTTTTCTTTCTGTCTGTGTTTTACTTTCCCTCTGTCTTCCTCTCCCTCACTCAGGTGTTCAAGCCGGTTGCCGTGGACGACATGCCACAGAGTCAGGGCAGCCGAAGACTCATCAGCTTCTCCCTGTCAGGTACGCACCACCCAAAGCACGGTGAATGCTACCATAGCAACTGCACGAACACGAATACGCTTTCCAATTAGCACAGAGTAATTAGGTTAGATAAATTTTCAGTCTGCCTCTATTTTTAGTGACTCCTGCGGGACACTTGTTATCGATCACCACTGCAATATTTCACTTACAAATCCTAACATGCCATGGCTTCCCTCTGGAGAAGAGCAACGTAAACACGTTCGGATTAACGCTTGCACTATTCCCGTCAGCAATGAGTGCTTTTAAAACGCCTCAGCTTTCTTTACCTTGGGCATTTTCATTTGCTTGACTTCTGTGTCCTTTTATTATTTCTTATATGTTTGTGTGTGTGTGTGTTTGTGCTCAGATTTCCAGGCGACAGGCTTAAAGAAGGGCATGTTCTTCAACCCGGACCCCTACCTGAAAATCGCCATTCACCCGGGCAAACACAGCATCTTCCCTGCTTTACCTCATCACGGCCAAGAGAAAAGATCAGGGATCGTCTGCAACACGGTCAACCCTGTGTGGCAGAGAGAGGTGGGGAGATATGACCTCTAAAAGCATGGCGAGTCTTTCTCTGAGAGCCAAGCATGCTGGTTTAGTAGTTTAATGTCACCTTTCCTTTTCTCTCTTCCAAATGAACTCATGCCTAAGGGAAAATGTAGGACTAATTTAATAATGGCAGTGATTTAATCTAAATCATGTTTCGCAAATTACATGCTGAAGGCTTTACAAGTGAGTAGACTGTGTGCACCTGTTTACCAAAAATAAATCTCAGTACAAGTAAATGAAATAATTCCATATCACATTATACAGTAGAAAGAGGAAAAAAGAGAGACGGGCAAGGAAACGGCTACGTAGAGCAATGTGTAAATGCTAAAATGTTTTTGCGGACGTTTCACTACTGTATGTTAACTCTGTTAACTCTGTTAACAGTTAGGCGTGTTAATTATTAAATATTAATCGATAAATTGCTGTTTAGAAATGAATAGATTAACCAGTTCTTAAACAATAATGTTTGTTTTGCGTATTTTTTCTTCGTAGCTCGTAAATCTATTAACTTGTACACCACAAGAAGGCGCTCTTGCAGTTCATTACAGTAAGAATTTCCGCAGATACGAACGGACCGTAGTTCTACCAACATTCGTAGAGCGGACATATCACGGAAGTAGATAGTATATAAAATACTATATTTTCAGTGTGTAATTGAATATATAAAATGTCTAATGTCCTGTATATTATATGTGCGTGCATGTGAGAGGTTCGGGAGGAATGATTCGGCCTCATCGGTTTAAATGAATCAGTTCGGGAGCACGATGACAGAAAATGTCTGTCCTGTAAAGCGGTCTTGATGACGAATAATCCTAATTTCGGAAAATACTCAACAAAACTGAGTTCACAATCCAAAACAGTGGAAAACAGCTCTGCGACAAAATGGTGTCCGGGATTCCCCTCGCGATTTAAAGGCACAGAGACAACACTGTTATATTTCACGTGTGATATTAAGTACTCCTTAGGCATGTTTAAAAAGACTTACATGTGGTTATGGTTTTTGGCCACATGATGGCAGTGTGGGGAAAGGGGGCAGCTGCACCACTCAGATTTAGCCAAGTGGATCGGTACGCTTTACACTGTATATTCGTGTCAAAGGTGTATAAGACTCATTTTGTCAGACTTAAGAACAAATGTGACTTACAAACATGCTCCTGGCATGGAAGTCGTTCGTAAGTCAGGGACTACTTGTATTTTTATTTATTTTTACCTGGCCTCGTTTTCAGACATGACAGAGAGACAAAAGCAGTATTTTTGACAGCCTTGTTAAATTTTTTTCAATTATTCTGTTCAATTAAATGCTTCGTGCTTCATGAATTTGTCTCACGTAACTAATTTGGGTAATGATTAATGGATTATTGCCTGTAAACGTATTCAACTATCACTTAGGAAAAATGAATTTGCAATTATTAATGGAGAGAAATTGACATATGACATTAAATTTTAATTAATTAAAAAACCTTTAACGTTGACTCAGACACCATGGTAATGTATGTTTTTTATCTGTGTACAAACTGTTTTATATATTCTTTGCCTATTTTTTATTTTCATAACAATCAGTTGATTTCAGGACCTTGAAGGAACTGGTGTTTTCCGTACTTTAATGATGTAGATTGCTAGGGAAAGATTTAAGGCTTTGTTGTTAGCCTGATTTCTCTGGTAACCCAGAGAGCATAATTGGCCGTGTTCTTTGAGTCTGACGGATGGCATTATTTTTCTTTCTGTGTCTATCAGAGAGACACTAGCCAGGCATCTGTTAGCTTTTGTCCAAAGGGAAAATGGGTCAGGGTGGAAGATATACAGAGGGTGTGTGTGTGGGGGGGTGCGGGGACATGGGGGTGGGGGGTCGGTTCCTTTTATTCTTCCTGGAGGTTAAAGCATGTGAGACTGGTGTTTTATGGAGGGAAGTAACCACTTGCCTCTGAGTGTGTTCAGCTGTCTAGTGAGGAGAGTTTAAGAGGATGGAGTGCCTTCCATTACGTATCTCAGAGGAAGATAGGGCAGTTTGTAGAGATATCGGATTAAAAATCACCAATCAGACATCAAACCGCTGACTCTGTTGATTCCCTAACCTTTCGTGGTACCTATAAGACTATATAGACATGCCTTTATCAGTTGGCTCCATCTTGTCGTGTCTTCTCCAGCTGGAAAAAAATGATTGGCGGTGTTCAGGCAGAGCCTTAGATGAGAGGGAATTCATCATGTGAGTGATTGAAGCACCCAGCACTGAGAGTTGGCCCTGTGGGGGAGGAGGGAAAGTAGGTCGACATGGAAAGATTTGGAAAATAGAAAGGATGGGTAGAGGCGAGGACTGAAGCGAGGGGAAATTATCTCCTTTTCATCTTTCTGTGAATGGGACGAAGATTGAGGCGGCTTATTGGCGTTTGCCTTAGAGAGCCACCTCACCCACGGCTCAACCTCCTTCGCATAGTCCCCGTGGCTCTCCAGCTGTCCCTTTACAGTTATACAGACAAACACATGCACACTTACGGACTTCCAGATAAGAAAAGCTACCGTACAAGTATAGAAAGTGGAACGATGAGGCAATAAACATGACATCACCTGCATAAAGATTCCCAAGGGGGGAGACAAAAGGTGACACAGCCATGCTGGGTAGCATATTCTCCATTCCATCTGATGCACCTAGGTCCATCGAGATGCGTTGCCAGAGATCCGGTTGTATTTTTGTCTGTGTATGTGGGCGGAAGCAGTGCTTTGTTTCCTTTTATTCCTTTTATTTTTTCCCATAATGAAAGACACCAAAATTTACTGTACCATCAGTTAGAACATTATTAGATTTATTTATTGCGATTATATGTTAATGTTCGAACACAGGGCACATACATATGTGCAAGCCATAAATAAAAGCAAGCATAAGTGTGGAGTGCATGGTGCTTTAGAAACTCTCTCTGCTTTCCTCTCTCATCTCCTGTTACACATCTTGTGCAGTTCTGCCGTTCCCACAGACCTACCGCTTCCTGTGCAGATGTATCACAGCCGTGGCGGCTCTAGGGATTAGATAGGACCTTGCATACAGACACACACACATAAAAAAAGACTTGTTGGCGTCATGCATGAACACATCGGCTTTTCCTTTTAAAGATCTGAGAGAAATCAGAGACAAAGAAACAAGACACGCACAAGAAACAAACGCACTCGTCCAATCTTTTTTGTTGTAGTCTCCATATTTTCAGTGATGGATCTCTGCTCTTTTCTTTTTCTCGCTCTCTACCCTACAGCTCTCGTTTCTGCTCCTCCTACCAGGAGCACGTCGCACATTTGTTCCGTTTCGCCAAGTCCCCTTCTTGCCGGCATCCCTCCTCCCCATGTCGTTGTCAGATCTCTGCAAGAAATCCACTCCTGCTGAGAGAGAGGAGTTGGCCAGATGCCAGAATGTCGTCTGTCGCAAATGGAGCAAACCATAAAGAAAAAAAAGAACGATAAGCACTCCTGCTGATGGCAGGCTTTTGGCAATCAGAGCCATTTTGAACTTTCAGCGTATTACACATCGAGGCATCATCGAGCAGAGAAGGTCGTCTGCACCGAAACGTGCCATCGTAGTTATTACACCTACGATTTTTAGCGTTTTTCTCCTTGTTAATCTTAAAGGAGACATGCTATGTGTTGGCTGTGAGGCATATAATAATAATAATAATAATAATACATTGATTAGCTTTCTCCTACCCCAAGCCAACTCAACACTATAAACAGTTAGCACCTTTTCAGCAAGATTTTAGAAAGGAAAATAAAACAAAACAGGTCCAGAGTTGAGCAGATCCGTTCTGAATGAGGGTGAAGTGAATTTCTGGGCCATAAAATTTGAGTAACATTTACCTGCAGACCTACAAACTTCATGCTGAATGCTGATGGAAATAATTTACTGCTTATTAATCTTTTTTATTTATTTGATTTGTAAAAAGAAAAAATAAATAAATGAATAAGTAAAATTGAGGAGATAAAAAAGTATAGGTAAATGTGTGTGATAAATAAGTTTAGTTAAAGTTAGCAAGATCAGCAAGAAGTAAAGTTAGCTAGTGGTTATTGAACAGAAAAAAACCCCACAGCTTTTATTTTTTAACTAAAATAAACCCAACGTACTTGCTAGATAGCTATCTGTTAAGTTAATGCTCTGTCAGTGTTCGTCTGCTAAGGGTAGCAAAATTAGCTAGCACATACATTGGGTTTATTTTAGTTGATAAAGAAAAATATGGGTTTTTTTTTTTTTGGGAGGTGTTTTTTTTTTTGGCTCATTAACCAAAAAAAAACACTCGTTTTACTTCTTTCTAATCTAAAAAAAAATTTGGTTAGTGTTAGCAAGAGGTAAAGTAAGCTAGTGGTTAATGAACAGAAAATTAAACTAGCTTTTCTTTCTCAACTGATATAAACCCATTGTATTTGCTCACTAGCAAATACACTGGGTTTATTTTAGTTACATATACTGTAGCTATCTGTCCAGTTAATGTTGTGTCAGTGTTAACCTGCTAACTGTAGTAAAGTTAGCTAGTGATTCAGGTTAGCTAGCTATTGCAAAAGTTGCAAACCTCCTCTAGGAGGTTACCTAGATGGCTATCTTTATTTATTTTTCAAATACACTCTTGAAATCAATTTCAGTATCTTGCTTTTATTATTATTTTTATTTGTCTTTTGATTTTTTGATTATGTTAGGGTTTATTATTTTTTTGGAAGGTATTGTCAGGAATTTTGTAACAAACATTTATAATAAATATAACTACTGCTGTTACTGCTACTATTAGCTAGCTACTGCATATATCTACTATTAATTAGCTATGTTAGCAAGCTAAAGTGTTTTTGAGGTATTTGTACCTACTGTAGAATTTGGCTAAACAAATATGGTATACTGTATGTACTAAAAGCGCTAATGAACACTTGGTTAAAGGTACATGTAATTAACACTAATGTTACCTGAATTAATAAATCAATGTGACCAAATTCCAGTTTTTATTTCTGTTCTGTTGTAAGGCAGTAACACTTTTTGTGAAATGTAATGCCTGAATTGTGTTCAAAATGGCGTATGTATTTTTTTTTTTTGTAGCCATTAACTAAGTTTTACATATGTCTGTGAAAGTATATGACACATTTCTATGGGAACTAGCTCAACCTTTTCAGCAATTTAAGCTACATTTGCTCTTCTACTGGATCTGACTACCCTGCCCAGCCTTTGTAAAGGGCCAAATTATGATGCCTGGGCGACTGGGTCAGAAACTTGAAACTACTGGACATCTCTTGTGGAATGGTCCTTGTCTGCAGTGGTCAGGACCTATCAAAAGTGGTCCATGGAAGGAAACAGGGTCATGGCTGGCCAAGGCTTAATGATGCATGGGGCACGAAGGCTGGCCCGCATCGTCCGATCTAATAGAAGAGCTACTGTAGCTCAAATTGCTGAATAGGTTAATGCTGGTTCCCATAGAAGAGTCAGAACACACCGTGCATCACTATTTTAATTGCAGAAGAGGGGGTCACTTAATACTAGGCCATAATGGTATATATATTAAGAGAAAACACTGTTATTAAAAAAAAAAGACATTAACTGCAGGAGTATTCAGACTCATTTTTTCCCTAAAATTATACACTTATTTTATTTTGTATATTATTCTATATATTATATAAGTATACATATTTTATATAGGCTACTTCTGTGTTTTTGCAGGTCTAGCATTAGGGGAGTCATTACGCTGTTTGCTTCACACTGTTTGAGAGCTGTTACTCTGATTAGTACTAAATTGGTCCTGATTTTATCACCTCTCTCTCTCTCGCTCTCTCCCTCTCTCTTCCTATGTCTCTCTGTCAAACAACAGAGGTTCAGTTTTGTGTCCCTACCCACGGACGTGCTAGAAATTGAGGTAAAGGATAAATTTGCCAAGAGCAGACCCATCATAAAGCGCTTCCTGGGCAAACTGTCCATGCCGGTGCAGAGATTACTGGAGAAGCATGCTATTGGGTAAATTCTGCACGTTTATATTCTGTGTCTTACAATATTCTGTAATCTGACATAAAGTTGCATATGTATGATTTGATTTTGCTTTAAATTAATATACTTTAAGAGTAAGCTAAGCAGTGACTGAATTGCTTGGCCTGGTTTCATCATTATACTGTACAGTACCAATTTCATCTCATCCCCGAATGCCATGGATCAATAGCAGTGAACTTATCTTAAACTGGGTGCCAGTCTGTCAGGCTTGATATTGACAAGAACTTGGAATTGCCAAAACCAAAATGGAATTCTTGGTTTGTTTCCACTTTTGCCCAGGGTTCAAATGGAGTTAATTCAATATTTCATTCCTTTATCTTCAGTACCCACTTTATCTTGGTCAAGGGATCGATGATGAATGGGAGCCCATGGTACCATGCCAAGGCACATTCACACATCGACTATTCATATCCACGTACTGGCATTGTTTTAGGAAGTATGAGGAAAGTAGAGAACCCAAAGGAAACCCACATAGGGAGAACATGTATATCAACACACAGGCCGTACGTACTGTAACCTGAGCTCAGGGTCAGACTGGGCATCCTGGAGCCATGAGGTGGAAACACTATCATCCAAATGTAGCAAAAACTTAAATGTCTTAAATATAGCTGCTTGTGCATCTACTTTCCATCATGCTTGTATTACTAACCTCAAGCATATCTGACTCATATGCGGTTTGCATAATACTTATCGAGAGTGGCTAGAATTGTATAGTCCTAAAGATATGTTCTGGACTTTATCTTTTCTGTCCTGGACACCTACATGAACAGAATTTCTTATCTATTCTCTGTCCACAGTGACCGAGTGGTCAGCTACTCTTTGGGTCGAAGGTTGCCAACGGAGCATGTCAGTGGTCAGTTGCAGTTCCGATTTGAGATAACCTCCTCTATCCATCCAGGTTTGTCCTAATTTATTTATTTTCTTCTACTCTGAATTATCTGATATAGTATGTATTTTTTTTTATTGGTGCTCTCTTCATCTTGTAGATGATGAGGACATGTCCCTCAGCACAGAACTTGAGTGTACCACAGTGCCTGAGGAACCTGAGGAACGTGAGCATCATGAACCAGGGGAACTGGAGACCAGAGAACGTGTTCCAGTCCAAGCTGAGGACACCATGAGTCTGGACATGGTTGCTCCTGATCTGCCTCTGGATGGAGACACAGCCTCAGTATATGTTCCCATGGATGTAGAGCCTTTGGAGGCAGATAATGGAAGAACAGAGATCCAGCAAGCGGGGAAGACCGAGTGGGTCCAGGAGGCAGAATCTGTACCTGGAGATAGTGGTGAGCAAGAGGTAGAGGCCCTGGCAGCTGAGCAAGATGGAGGAAGTCATCTGGAGGCCCTGGTGCCTGAGCAATGTGGAGGAAGTCAGATGGAGGCCCTGGTGCCTGAGCAAGATGGACAGTGTCAGGGGGAGGCTCTGGTGCCTGAGCAAGATGGAGAAGGTGAACAGGAAGTGGCGGCTTTAGAGCAGATGGAGCAAGAAGAGCCTGGAGTAGGAGAAGGGTGCAGTCAAAAGATAATGCATGAGGAACCTGATGATATAGAAAATATGGAAAGGGCAACAGAGGCCCATGATGTAGTGTTGGAAGAAATGGAGAATGCTGTGGGGGGATCGGAACATGAACCTGTCTTTCCTGAAGGTTGGTCTCAAGCAGAGGATGAGGATCAGGAAGAAGAAGAAGATTACCCACTTCGACTGCGTGGTGCAGCGAAGCGGAAAAATCGCCCTTGTTCACTACCTGTCTGTGAGCTGGAGACCGTAATTGCTTCGACGTGCGAGGAACCCGAGACTCCACGGTCACACTACATCCGTCTCCACCACCTTCTCCACAGTCTTCCCTCTAACCAATCAGAAAGCACTAAAACAGAAGAAGAAGAGGAAGAGGAGGAAGAGGAGCAAGATGAAGATGGTGCAGCACCAGAGCCGCTGACTCCCAACGGGCCGCGTCGTTCCCTACCTCGCAGCCGCTCGCACCAGCGCCTCTCTGAACTCGTCCAGATACTAGACGGGGAAGGACAAGTTATAGGATCCGAGGATCAAGTCAGAGGCCAGAGGTCTCCAGGTGAGAGCGAGGGCGAGGCTGACCTTAGCCCAGTGCCGTGCTGTAGTCACATGGTGGCGAGGGGTGCCGGTGCAATGCGAGCAGCGTCTTTGGACAGCGCACGACACGGCAAGAGCAGCGTGTTCTCCTCACAGGAAGACGAGGACGACATGGACGGGCTGGACGGCATCTTGGAATTAGAGGTGGAGCCTTGTCAGGGCGGACGAAATCGAACGAGGGACGGAACAAGGTGGGAGGAAGTGCCGGACACTCATGTGCAAAGTCCGCATGGCATTGTGGGTAATGGAGATTCCCCCGGAGCTGGAACAAGCAGCAGGAGTGAGTATGAGTGCTCCTGACATACTGCGAATATTTATATAAGCCTCTTATCATTCATACTTCATTACAACATGTTGTACATAAGCGGTAGCATCTTCCAGTAGGAGTTGTGTAAAACTTTAATAGATGAGCCGCGTGTTGATCAGCGTGTTACTGATGTAAGAGCTGGAGTGAAAACACGTCTCTCCACACGGCAAATGTTTCATCTGCAGTTTGATGCTAAATTTTCACATCTGATTGAGCGGAGGGATTTTTTCTCTTTCTTATTTCCTCTCTGTTGGTTTGTTTGTTTGTTTGTTTATTTTTATTTTTTTGGTATTATATTCTTTCCCCTTTTTTTCTTTCTTTTTTCTTTAGTTTTTTGTTTGTTTCTTTCTTTCTTAATTATTTATTTTTGCTTTCCGTTGTTCTTTCTGTCTTTCTTTCTTATGGTTTTTCTATTGTTTTCTTTCTTTCTTTTGTCTTTTGGTTTCTTCTTTTTTTTTCTTTCTATTATTTTTTTCTGTCTGATCATCTTTCTTTCCTACTTTTTAAGTTATTTTTTCTTTCTTACTTTCTTTCTTTACTTTTTAGTTATTCTTTCTTTGTTTCTTTTTTATTTAGTTTTTATTTATTTCTTATTCATTAATTAATTTGTTTGTTTATTCATTTATTTTCCCTTTCTTTTGTTCTTTCTGTCTTTCTTTCTTATGGCTTTTCTTTTTTTATGGTTTCTTTCTTTCTTTCTTTCTTTCTTTCTTTATTTGTTCTGTTTATTTTTTCTTTCTTATCATATTTCTTTCTTTCTATTTCAGTTATTCTTTCATCTGTCCTTTTTCCTTTCTTTCTTATATTATTTTAGTCTTGTTCTTTCTTTTGTTCTTTTTTCTTTTTCTTTCTTTCCTTCCTTCCATTCTTTCAGTTCAGCTCTGTGAGTAATGCTGGTAGTAATTTGAATCACACATTTATATTAATTTCTTCATTTTAATACTCTGCGGTTTCCATAGTAACAGCCTAATTGCAGGCACACCTGGTTGCGGTGCTCTAAGGCTAAATGTTCTGTTATTTAACAAAGAGAAATGTGCAGTTGGTGATGTGGTAATGTTTTTGTAGACACTTATGAAAGAAGTCTCCGGTGTCAGACAGCTACGTGCTAAGCAAAGTGTATTTTTATTATATTGTTTTTGCTGTGTGTGTGTGTGTGTGTGTGTGTGTGCCTAGGAGAGTGTCCTCTACCATGTAGTCACCCTCCAGTGAGCCAGCTCCCTGCTCTGAGGCCGGACCCCCACCACTACCCCACCATCGACGAGCCCCTTCCTCCCAGTGAGCGCCCCCTTCTGAACATCTCACACACTGAGACGCACTATTAGAGTATTCAGTGGCACTGGCTATTTTTAACGCACATACACACACACACTTTATCAGATTTCTGCTTATCTCTGTTTCACACATAGCCAGCGTGTTGAGCAAAGCTGTGAGGATTACCTCTGTCTCACTTTTTCAACTCCGTCTGCCTGCTTATCAGTGTTACTCTGTCACACAGCTTTCTCTCTCTGGTTTGTGTGTGTGTGTGTGTGCATACAGACTGGGAGGCACGTATCGACAGTCATGGACGCGTGTTCTACGTGGACCACATTAACCGTACCACGACATGGCAAAGACCAACCACAGCAGCGACACCTGACGGCTTGCGCAGGTCCGGATCCATCCAGCAAATGGAGCAGCTCAACAGGAGGTGTGTTTATGTGTGTGAGCACCTTCATACGCTGTGTAAGGAATAAAACACTCGCTTTGTGCTGTTCTTGGGAAATAATTATGACCAAATGTGTTTTTTTTTTCCATTTTATACCACAGAAACTAGGATAAATTAAGGAATGACACGTTCGCCTTTTTAGGCAGTCAGTTCCTCTTCTCATTTATGTTAAAGCACATAAAAACAGTTTTTTTTCCCTTTTTTCCTGAATTTTAAGAAAGATTCAGCTGTTTTTTTGTTTTGTTTTTTTTGTGGCCGTTATTCACAGTGGTCCATCTGTGGATGAATCATCATTGTAAAGTGCATCGTATTTCAGTTTGAGGATGTGTGGAGTGACCTGCAAAGGGGAAGTGAAAGCAGTGTGGGCTGTCTTTTGCCTTGATTTCTCTCTGATTCAGCCTCATGCGGCGTGGATTTGTGTCCTCTGTGATACTACAGAGCGTTGTTTCCCTTTACTCCTCCACCTTTGTATTACATCTTGCCAGTGACGCCAAAGCAGGCTCTCTTCCACCATCTGGTGGACGGAAATATCATAACATGTAAAGATATATCATGATACACCCTGGTCACGGTTTTGGTTCGGGTTCACGATACTGGCGATATGATTCGATTTGATCCGATCCAATTCTTAACTTGACAAATAAATATATATATTTATTAAATTAAATTACATTTTATTTAATTTTATTTAATTAAATGACGTCTCTGTCCCAGGGAAAACGATTGATTAATGAATTGCTCCAAAATCAACTAAAATGCCAGGCTTCTGCAGCCTCGCTCTCTCGAAGCACTGTAGATCTCAGCGGTGCAGAGTTGGTGTCATTTGAAGGCTACCGGAGAGATCTTGTGTAACCATATGACCTGAAATGCATGTTAGTCAATGCGATCTGGAACTATTGGTCAATTCACAAGTGCAAATTATTCCGGGTAATCGTGCATGCTGTTCTTGAAGGAATGCAATCATGCGACCAGCATGCTGTCCATATAAGAGCGAAATCAAATAAAACCGGACTTGTGATGAAATTTCTCCTGAATGAAGCCGTAAACTTTAAGAAAAGACTTTAAGCACACTACAGTGATGAGACTCATAGCTACAGTAAAGGATCTGAACTTCGCAAACGTTTTACAGAAGATCGTGCGTCCGTGAACGACGATCCCACTGCAGTCGTTCCCGTGAACATTCAGCGAGTGGAACGCCTGATCCTGGAAAATCGACGAATAACCCGTGTCCGCTAATGACAAGGTCTTATACTGTATATCGAAGCCAGATCAGGGCGATTACAGTCTTGTATTAGTGTTTATTCGGATATTCTCAGAACTGAGAAGAGAACTTGATGCTCAGATTCTCAGTTTCAGATGCTTTTGTTAAATTAGTTTCCTTTGGGGGAAAGATGACTTTTCTTTTTTTCAGTCTGTAGAGTCCAGATGTAGAACCAGATGTTTTTTATTTTAATGCTGATTTCTTTCTTTTTTTTTTTTTTTGCTTCATTAGAATTTTACAGCGAGTGTAACGTTGACAGAATGCACATTAAAACACTTTTAGAACTAGAATAATTAGATGATTTAAAAGAGAGTGTAAAAAATTGTGATTTGCAGCATTGTGATGCAATGGATGCTGTATTGTGTTTAATTTTTTTTCTCTGAAAGTAAATTTTTCACTTTGAATGGCAATTTACAATGTATACACACTTTCAGTGATTTGTGTATTGGTTAAAGGGCAGACTGACATTTCCAGTGCAGTTCACCACTCAGCCAGCAGAGGGCTCTGGAAGAGCCAAACTGTTTCTTTAAGAAAGCAATTTATGTAAACAGAAACCTTTAGTTCTGTCCTTCTTTAGTCATCTAGTTAATGATGTGTATCTTCTCTGTTTCAGATATCAGACCATACAAAGGACCATGGCCACAGAGAGGAGGGAAGAGGAAGGAGGGAGCCCTCGAGTAGAGAGGACTAGCAGTACAGAGACCGACTCGCCACCTCAGACAAGCGGTAAGCGCTAACGTGGTTAATACAGGAAGTCCCTGACTTACGAACTAGTTCCGTTTCGTTTTTTTCCCCCATATTTTGTCCGATAAAGTGAGTCTTATAGGCCTTTGACATGAATATACAATGTAAAGCATACCGATCCACTAGACTGAATCTGTCTCAATTCCCCACACTGCCATCATGTGGCCAAAAACTGTAACCGCGCCTAAGGAAATGAATCTTACACACATGTAGCAGTGTTGTCTCTGCGCCTTTAAATCTCGAGGGGAATCCTGGACGCCATTTTGTCTTAGAGCTGTTTTCCACTGTATTGGACTGTGAAATTAGGATTATTCACCATCAGGACATCTTTACAGGACAGACATTTTTTATCATCGTGCTCCCGGACTGATTCATTGAAATCGGAGAGGGCGATTTATTTCTCCCCCACACACATACAAAACACCAGACTTTAGATAGTTTATCCATTCACCTACACACTGAAAATATTGCATATAATTGTAAATATTGGTATCTGGTGCACTGCAGTGTCTATTTTTTGTACAATCCATGTGAGCTACTTCTGTGATCTGTTCGCATCTACAGTACGAATGTTCATGCCTGTGGAGATTTGTAACTTGAATGTTCGTAAGTCGGGGACGACCTCTACATCAAATAACATTATGTTTGATGGCAGAACTTGTTGTTTATTTTTAGTGATTATAAGCTTGTCTCTTTCATCTCTGCTCATCTTTCTGTCTCTCAGAACCGAGGCGAGACTCGCACTGCTCTCCGAGTCACTGTCAGAAGATCACCCTGCTGCTCCAGTGTCCGGCTGTCAAGTTCATCACACACCCCGAGTTCTTCACTGTACTCCATGCCAACTATGTGAGCTCACACACACACACACACACACACACATATACAGAGCAAGCTGATAGACAGTAGTGATGGGAAGTTTGAATCATTTTAGTGACTCGGTTCTTTGAATCTCGTTCATCAAAATGAACAAATGAACTTTTTTTTTGAGTCATTTGGTTCATTTCGTTCTTTTGATAGGAAATAAAATAAAATGTTGAATTTTCAATAAAAAAAATCCCCTACATACACAATGTCTACATACACAAATTTTGGCTATAGTTCCAGTAATGAAAATATTACAATGCAGCTAAGGACATATTATAATAA
>JAQMYI010000018.1:19152124-19166146 GCA_030014275.1 Clariallabes melas
CGTCTTTACACCCTGCCCCCCCCACCGCCATTCGGCTACACACACACACACACACACACACACCCACACACACACACACACACACACACTAGTGATGGACTAGTGAAGTTTGAGTCATTTCAGTGACTCGGTTCTTTGAGTCTCGTTCATCAACGAGTCATTTAGTTCATTTCGTTCTTTTGATCAGAAATAAAATCAAATGTTAAATTTTCAATAAACAGTCCCCCAATACGTCTACATACACATATGTTGGCTATAGGTCCAGTTATGAAAATATTACAATGCAGTTAAGGCCATATTATAATAAACAGAATGAGCAGCTCACCATCATATCTTCCAGTCATTCGTTCTTTTGCACCACATAGCGTCTATGGGAGTCACATGACAAAGGAACGAACGACTCGGAGTAGAAGAGTCATTGAGAAAGAATCGCTCAATTCTGTTTCCTGTATATAACCTGCGGAGGTTTTGCGATGAACCCTGTAAGGTGAACGGAATGACTCTCTGGACATACTTTTTTTTAATCATTGAGACATAAAAAAAAAATTCTAATCAGCTTGTTTTTAATAAAATATCATGGATAATAGATCTTGATCTTGGGTTATTTTATATTATCTGTATAGCTAAACAGTTTTTTTTTGTGTCTCTGATAGGGTGCGTACCGCATGTTCACTAACAGCTCATGTCTGAAGCACATGATCCTGAAGATCAGGAGGGACGCGCGGAACTTCGAGCGCTACCAGCACAACCGCGATCTCGTCTCCTTCCTGAACCGCTTCGCTGATTCGCACATGGAGCTACCCCGGGGCTGGGAGATTAAAACCGACCCTCAGGGAAAGGTAGCATCGAAGCAAAGCACCGTTTTGCCCAGAGAAAAATTCAAATTCCTGTATGTGTGGAACAAATCTGCAATTTGATGCGATGTGAAGTACAGTACAATTTCAGCAGTGCTGAGTGATTCATCTGTCTCTTTCTCTCTTTCCTTTTCTTCTCAACTCTGCAGTCATTCTTTGTGGATCACAACAGCCGGGCCACGACCTTCATCGACCCCAGAATCCCTCTGCAGAACGGCAGGCTGCCCAACCACCTCACTCACCGGCAACACCTGCAGAGACTGCGCAGCTACAGCGCAGGAGAGGTGTGTATGTGTATCTCTGAGTAATGTTACCTTTTATAGTCTCATATAAACACTGCATATTTAAAGTCAATGCTTGGAATACTAGAAACAAGTCTCTGGTAATAAGATGGTTAATGTTTCTAAATGCAGACTTGATCTTAATATTGATCATCGACTTATGCATGAGAAATGGCGAGATGTTTTGTACATTATGTTCAGTCAGTAAGTGGGTTTATTTGTCCTTTAACAGGCGTCTGACGTGTCGCGCACCCGTGGAGTGTCTCTGATAGCGAGGCCTGGGAACAGTTTAGTGGCCGCCATCCGAAACCAAAGCCAGCAGGAGCCGGTGCCGCTGGGTGAGTGGAGCAATAAGGAGCAGGCTTTAAAAACACACTCACATGCTCTGTAAATCCTTCATAACGCCTCTAATCTGAGGTGCTGGTTGAGGTTAATTGGTGATTTCTGAGGCTGGTGACTCTAAATGAACGTCTCCTCTGCAGCAGAGGTCAGTTTTGGTCTCGCCTTCCTGGGAAGGTCTTCATGAGAGACAGGTTCATCAATGGGTTTTGCAAATGCAATGTTCTGTACTGTTCTTGCAAGAACTATCCCAGAACAACTGATTTTCACGTCTGTCCTTGTTGTTGTTAATGTCTTATGGGTTATTCTACAGATTTGTAATCTCCAGTATGGTTCTAGAATGTAGAAAATAAATCAGAAAGCGAAAAAACATAGAATTAGAAAGTGTGTCCACAGCTTTTGACTGGTACTGTATATAGTACTGTGCAAAAGTCTTCAGCAAACCCACATTTCTTCATATTTTGCTCCAAAGAGATCCAGACTTTCTTGTATTTTTAGCATAATGTTAAGCAAAGAGAGAGAGAGAAGCACAAAAATCTACTAACATGATATTCTGATGCTTGAAAGTAGTAAAAATTGTTCACATTTAGAAGTCGATATAATATTCTTATATATTATATACAATAACTATTTGACACGTTAGACACATTCGACTATATTGACGTATACATTTTTGCAGTAAAACTTTTTTTTTTTTTTTGCCGCAGCATATAATGATAAGATTGTGGCGTTTCTACGGCAACCCAACATCTTCGAGGTGCTCCAAGAGAGGCAGCCGAGCCTGGCCAGGAACCACTCGTTTAAGTATGACCTGACCTCTGACCTTCTCATCATTGTACTGAGGAGCTATAGGAAAATCATGCTCAAGGTGTATGTGTAAATATATCTATTTATTCTTTCAGAGAAAAGGTACACCACATCCGTACAGAAGGCACGCCCAGATTAGAAAAGCTGTCCTGTGATGCTGACTTTGTCATGCTGTTAAGGTAAGTCATAATGTAGCTTAGAAACTCAGCAGCAATGATGTCACACATGAAATCGGGACAATAAAAGGATTTTGTCCTTGTTAATAAATCACAAAACGTTTTTTTTTTTTTTTTGTATGCATGAGTCGTTCAGGTTGGTTTGAAAGTTTTGTATTTGTGCGCAGTTTGTTTGAGGAGGAGATCATGTCCTACGTTCCTCTCACCACGTTTCACTCCGGCTTCGCCTTCTCTCCACGCTGCTCCCCAGGATCCTCGCCGCAAAATTCTCCAGGTGGGTTCGGGTTGCCTCCCGATGTCAAATACGTATTTTTGTATTGAAAACAGAGACGTGCGTACTAAATCCTGCCTTTATGGGATGATTAATATGATTAGCTAAAGACATGGAAATCTAAGGCTGTAGACACTTTCCATGTGACAGCTTCTCTCACTGATCGGCTTTACAGGTACCCAGAGAGCTCGTGCTCCAGCTCCATATCGCAGGGACTTTGAGGCCAAACTTCGTAACTTCTACAGGAAATTAGAAGCCAAGGGATATGGACAAGGGCCAGGGAAAATCAAGTGAGTCAACATAATTAAACAAAAAATTCTACATAATACAAATTAATAAGTTTATATGTTACATGATTAACTTATGGCTTTATTGTTGTCTGTTCCAGACTAATAGTGCGCAGAGATCATCTACTGGAAGGCACGTTTAACCAGGTCATGGCTTACTCACGCAAAGAACTCCAAAGGAACAAACTCTATATTACCTTTGTCGGCGAGGAAGGGTACGTCCTGCATGAAATACTGTCTTCTTACTGTATGGATACACAGCTGTTTAGTCCTGATCTTCTTGAAAAACATTTTGTCAAAAGCTCTTACTTTCACTATTAAACATAGCTGCAATTTCTACTGTCAGTTTTTTAAGATGAATCTTTACGTAGCATTTAAGTGATCTCCGTTCATGAAATTCAGGGCGCTCCTTACAGGTTTTAATAATGTGTTGGACCTTTCTTATCCCAGCTGTAACCAGTAATTTGACCCTTCGGAAGTGGTGACCTTTTTTGGCCAGGCATTCTGTACATAATAGAGCAAAGTTGGCCAGATGGAGTGGATTTGGCAAAATATGTTTGTTTAAAAAGTTACATACCGCAGCTTTAATTATCTGTGATTTTTAATGCTACATAGAAAACCGAATACAACAAAGTAATTATGCCTAATTTTCACATCTTAAGCAAAGACCATTTTCACAATCTTCATCAGTATTTTCTTGTCCTTTTTTCCGTTGTCCAGTCTGGATTACAGCGGACCTTCTCGAGAGTTCTTCTTCCTGCTTTCTCAGGAACTGTTTAACCCGTATTACGGCCTGTTCGAGTACTCAGCCAACGACACGTACACAGTGCAGATCAGCCCAATGTCAGCCTTCGTAGAGAATCATTTGGAATGGTGAGCACATCTTCATATTATTCCATGATTGAGGTGAGAAATAGACACCTGCATGAAAAACATGTCTTGATTTAAGCTCGGGCTCTCATATTGTGAGTAACAATGTGCACATTAGATCTTCAGTAGCTTTTGCCACTTTTATACTGTGATATTTCTCTTGCTGTTTGAGGTATCTTCTAAACCCTGACAAGTGTACGCTCGTGTTTAGGTTCCGTTTCAGTGGCAGGATCTTAGGCCTAGCGTTGATTCATCAGTACCTGCTGGATGCTTTCTTCACCCGGCCTTTTTATAAAGCTCTGCTCAGACTGTAAGTACGAGCCGACAAGATGTTGAGTCAAAGGTATTATTGTCTATAGTTAATGGTACTCACTGGACTACTGTACTTGTTGTGCTCAGAGCGACTGACCTGAGTGATCTCGAGTACCTGGATGAGGAGTTCCACCAGAGCTTACAGTGGATGAAGGACAATGACATCACAGACGTCCTGGATCTCAACTTCACTGTTAACGAGGAGGTGTTTGGCCAGGTAATCCACATATTGAGGAAAATTAAAGTATCTGACAGTGTTACGATACATAAAGTTGATTATGCAGTGAAACCTCGGATTGCGAGTAACGCGGTTTGCGAGTGTTCCCCAAGACGAGCAAAGATTTTTAATAAAGTTTGACGAGTGCCAAGTATCATGTATCATGCATCTTGTTTTGACGCCGAGCGTCACGTGATCACAACTGAGTCAACAGTTTTTTCTCTCTCTTGCGCTGCGGAATTGTGGGTAATCATCTCCCCTGCTGGGTCTTAGTGCTCGTCGCTTATTGGTATAATCAACATCCGTGCATGCATGTACTGTTTACTATAACACTGTGACCACAAGTGTGTGTGTGAAACATATTTTATTTTGTCTGTATGCGTGTGTGTACAGCGCGCGTGTACTGTTTATTATAACACGTGTGTACGTGCGTGTAAAGCAAAAGAAAGTCTCATTAGAGAGGTTAAAGATCCATTTTCTTTCTCCCTCTCTGTATCAGCCTGCACTTTATCATTGGACACCGTGCCCCTTCACACACACACACACTCTCTCTCTCTCTCTCTCTCTCTCTCTCTCTCTCTCTAATGGAAACACTGCTCTGTCGCGATTCTTTTCAAAGGTGAAGTTCAGGTTAATTTGTTTTAATTTTACTTTACAGCAGTGATTCCGTTAGTATGTGGTCACGCGAGTGTCATTAACGATGTTCCTTGTTAATTTTTCCGATAAAACGGTCTTTCCGTTTATATATATATATACATAAACAAACACACCCACAGCGCCTGCGCTAATAAACGGGAACACTTATCTTTCAGGATTTTTTTTACTTTTTTTTAAAGGTAAAGTGCAGGTTAATTTGTTTTATTTTTGCTTTATATTTTGTATTAACTATTTTTATGTATTTATGTTTTTGGTGCTATGGAACAAATAATTTGAGTTTCCATTATTTCTTATGGGAAAATTCGCTTTGATTCGCCGGAAGGAATTATGCTCATAGTCCAAGGTTCCACTGTATTCCTATAAGAGCACTTACAGTATCTACTGTATATGTTTTATTCGTCCTCTATCTGATGATTCTCTGGAAATAAAAAAACTGTCAGATCCACAGAAGTCTTGTGTGTGTCGTCAGGTGACAGAAAGGGAGCTGAAATCAGGAGGAGCCAACCTACAGGTGACGGAGAAGAACAAGAAGGAGTACATAGAGCGCATGGTGAAGTGGAGAGTGGAGAGAGGAGTAGTTCAACAAACTCAAGCTCTGGTCCGAGGCTTTTATGAGGTATAAACATTACCATGTTATTGTGTCTATGTAGACGAAACATAGGGATCGCTTACCAGTTGTCTGTCATCGTCACACTTTTCTCCTCCTAAACCAGTCAAAGAAATTTGACCAAACTTGCATAACACTGTTTTCAGAAAGCACAAATGATCACTAGTTGTTTAACTTTCTTATAAACTTTTTTAAAATTATTATTATTTATTTAATGCCATACAATCTACTGCAACAGCCAGATGTTTAGTAATGTGGCTGCACTGTAATACCAAATAACGCCACATGGTGGCACTTTATTTTTGTTCTAGTAGACTGAATGGCAGACTACCTACATTTTTGTCCTTTTTCCTTTTTTTTATTGGACAGGGTTTAAACTAGCCAGTTGCACTTTCCCCCAAATGTGACCTCATAGAAGATGGTACCCCTCTTTCAGCTTCTTAACTTGTAAAAGAAATAGTATAATATAGGGCCTTTAATTAAAAAAAAAGCTTTTGCATATGAAGTACAGAAATGCACCAGAATTTCATTTCTGATAGTTTTTTGTCCTTTTTCCATTTTTTATTGGACAAGCTAGTTGCACTTTCCCCCTAATGTGACCTCATAGAAGACAGTACCCCTCGTTTAGTAGCTCATTTGCATAAACCCTGAGACAGTACATTCAGATCAGGAGTGAAGCTTGCTGTATTAAAAAATAGGGGTATTTCAGCTGGAGCATTAACCCACACACACTAACACACACATTTTGGTCTAAGACCTGTGTTAACTTGCTAAAGAAATAGTAAAATATAGGACCTTTAATTAAAAGAAATAAAGTCATGCTTTGTTAGTTGCATGCATGATTTTCTGATTGGGTACTTGTTTGTGCAGGTGGTGGATTCCCGGCTGGTGTCTGTGTTTGACGCTAGAGAGCTGGAGCTGGTGATCGCCGGGACGGCCGAGATCGACCTCAACGACTGGAGGACCAATACAGAATACAGAGGCGGTTAGGATACACACCTCACTTTTAACCATCATCAATCTGTTTATGATTATAGCGGTGATTAATAGTGATTTCGTGTTTGTTTTTCCCTCAGGCTACCATGACGGGCACATCGTGATCCGGTGGTTCTGGGGAGCCGTGGAGCGCTTTAACAACGAGCAGAGGTTACGGCTGCTGCAGTTTGTCACGGGAACGTCCAGCGTGCCGTACGAGGGTTTCACGGCTCTGCGTGGAAGCAACGGCCTGCGCCGGTTCTGCATCGAGAAATGGGGAAAGATCACCTCTCTGCCCAGGTACGTTTCGAATCCTCTTGTGGAGCTGACGTTTTTAGTCCTATAAAGGGTGTTTCCGAGCTTGTCGTCTAAACTTATCCTGATAGTAATCACGTGTGGTTTGTTTCAGGGCTCACACCTGCTTTAACCGCCTTGATCTTCCTCCGTACCCGTCCTACACGATGCTGCACGAGAAGCTCCTCATTGCTGTAGAGGAGACCAGCACTTTCGGCCTCGAGTGACGCCGCGGCTGTGCATGGCCCGTCTACACACGAATAGTAAACAAAATACGAATAGTATGTATATACGCATATACATATAGATATACATATCTTGCTTGTAAACCGAAGACACCGTTGCATACATCACTCACCCGTGCACACCACGTACCGTCTTTAGGCAACACCGTGTGCAACATGCAAAGCTGTGTATGCAATACGACACAAAAGGCTTTAGCCTTCCGCCTTACTCTCAGGGTCTCGAGCTCTGCTGCGGCACTTGGAATCCGACAAGGCTGCAGCGTTCAGTCGGGATACACACACACACACGCGCACTTTGGGGGGACCGGCTGCTGGCACAAACACCACAATCTCATCCGTATCAGCTTCAGTCAAGGCAACGCCTTTCATCAGGGATTGGTTACAAAGATGGGCACTAATATTAGAATATTAGAATATTAGAATATTAGAGGCAACACAGGAAGTGACATCAGGAGCCAGAGAAGAAAGCATTTAGGCTGCGGAGACATGATTAAAATGGAAACTTGTGTTAGTCGAAACTTTATCAACTGCATGATTCGGGTTGTCATGGTAACTGTAAGCTTTGGTTTGGGTTTTTTTCTTTTTTCAGACTTCTATTACAAGTGACAATTGTGAGAAATTCCATGAAATTGGGGCAAATCACACACACACACACACACACACACACACAAATGTACACATATACGCTCTCTACAGATGCAGTAGATGGAAGTTAGGTTGGGAAAACGCTGAAGTATTTTTTACACACACAAATGAAATATGGCTCAAGCAGCTTGTAGAGTTGAAAAGTCTATAAATAAACTTAAGATTTTTTTAATTATTGTTTTATTTATAATGTTTCATATTTAAAATTCTTTTGTACACTACCCAGAAGGAGATTTGTAAATCCTGCTTTTCAGTGAAACAATTCGTTCCATACATATTGAATTATTCGATGTGATGCTGTGTAATGACTTGTATGATTAATTACTGTAACACATGTAACACACACATTGCTTTGAGATTGTATTTCTTATTTCTAGAAATGTCATTGGTGCAGGTCATGGGATTGTCCGGTGCTTCTGGCTTGCTTGTGTAAAGGTTATTGTGATTACGCTTTTTTTTTGTTGTTGTTTTTTGTTCTCATCATATTTCCACGTTTCTGAGCACGTTTCTAGGTTTCACACGGAGGAGCCGATATGCTGTAAAGCCATGCTTCGTATACGTAAATTGTATGTAAATTGAAATATACACATCTATATAAATGATACTGATGACTTGAAAATCCATGCATTCAATTGTACAGATATTGGATTTTTGGGCTTTGTATTTGTATAAATTGAAGTATTGAGACTCTATTACAAAGTAGTAGTAGAAGACATACACATGAAAAATGCTGCAGCACTGATCTTTTTTTTTTTTATTATTATTATAATTATTATGCTCAGTCCTGGATACACCAGTGCGTTTGTATTTAATGTGTCACTTGAAACGTTGTATAATTGGCTGTACTGTAAATCTAATGTGTATATTATTAATTATACAGTATGTGTAACGTACAGTATATAGATATTGATTTTGAAATGCAATGTATGTATTAAGGATTAAAAGGCTTTTTTTTTTTTTAAAAAAGGAAAAAAAAAGAAAGAAAAAATATCTTTGCTTAAACTATTTTGGTTGTATAAATGCATCATGCTATGCACAGTTTAGTTCTAACAAGAACGCAATTTCCTGTCAGTTGTCCAGGGCTTCTGTTTCATTTTTTTCCCCAAAGTCTCGGGTGTACACCCCGGACGGTATGTATTCATCTCAAACTGCCTTACTGCACCTCTGCTCAAACCATTTCAGCTGTGGAAGGTGTGAGAAAGTTCTGGCTCCTGCATCGTCCCCATAAACACACACACACACACAACGCTGTCCTGCACCTCTCTGTTTTGCACTGTGTATTCATCAGGTCTACGTCTCAGCCGGTTTTGTATTCTGTAAAGCTCCCGGCTTATTTGTCAAGCCGAGCTCTGTATAAAGAAAATGAGACAAAAAAAGCATAGCACTGTTCAAGAATGTCAATAAATAATCACTTTGTAATCCACTGCCTGATGATCATTATTGTCGAATAGCACACGGGATTCAAAATGGTGAAGGTTGAATTGTGAATCTCTGAAAGTTGAAATAAAACTAAATGAAGATTTGAAGCAGTTAAATACAAATTTTAATATATAAAGATATTTTCCCCCTACAAAATATTTAAAGAATTCAATCATCTGAAGTTTACTTTTGCTTTCATATACCCCATGCTCCTTTGGGCAGGGAGGCAACTTGGGCAGATCTGAGCAACTCTGGAATTTCTTTCTCTTGGAATTTCCTTTGGGATCAATAAAGTATCTACTCTATCTATCTATCTATCTATCTATCTATCTATCTATCTATCTATCTATCTATCTATCTATGATGAATAAATTCAGTTCAGATTACCAACAAATTTTTATGATTCAGACTTTTTAAAAGTCTATCACTTTTCCAAATACAGATCGTGAGATGAAAGGTAAAGGGATATCAGATGCATGAAAATATGATCCATCATCTCTATTATTTTATCCTGTATTCAGGGTCACGGGGGCCTGGAGCCTATCCCAGGAACACCCAGGACAGGGTGTCATTCACACACTTTGGGCAATTTGGGAATGCCAGTTTCTCCAAAAGAAATCTGCATGTCTGTGCCACCAAATATAATCAATTGTATGTGTATTAACTTTAAAATCAGATGATTAATGGAGACTGGGACATAAAGTGTATAACTTATTAAAGTGTTTAGTATTCAGATTTTTTAAACTTGCAAACATGCACACTTCCTGAAGCAGGAATCTAATCCCAACCACTGTTACCGTGCTCCCTTAAATAAAATAAAAAATATAATTAAAATATAAATATATAAAAATATATAGATTACACAGAATGTGAAAAAGTATAATTGGAAACTGAGAGGTATAAATAAATAAATAATAAATATTAATAATATAAATATATAATATATATGTATACACATGGGTAAAATATGGATTTGTGGCTATGACAGCAGCAGTATTATTATTATTATTATTATTATTATTATTATTATTACAAGTTTTAGAAAGACTGTAGTACTGTATATTCATTGATAATATGCAAGTCTCTCAGTGCGGAACCAACAGAAAATAAAAATTTCGACACGGAGCTTTAATCATGTTGCACCGGTTTCCTTCCCGATTCAACGTTGATGAACAAGTCCACCAATCGTGTCGCTTGGCGCGGGTCGTATTAGCCAATCGCTAAGCTTAGGAGGCGGGCTTTCTAGGAGTAAATAGGCAAAATGCGTGGAGCACTTGCGGTTGCTGTGGCGACGCGGTGAGTCGTGAAAATAAAACAGGTAGGAGTTGTTTATTGTTGTTGTTGTTAGCATTGTGCTAATTTATTGGGATTGTCTGACTGAAATGTAAGCAGTTTAATCAAACAGTCTCAGTGTGGACAAGAAATGTTCATTAAGCTAAAAAAAAAAATAATGGAAACTTATCAGTTTAGCATTGAGGCTAAATCCAGTACTGATAATGTATGTCATTAAAATTAAATAATAAAAATACAATTTTCATGAGAATGCTAAAGTACTGTGTATTTTTTACTTTAAGAATTCATGAAGCCCCTGAGAAAGGTCTTGAATTCCTGTGTTAAAGGTAATCTAGCTTACTTTATTTCACTTATGTATTGTTTGTGTGTATTTATTTTCTTTAAAAAAAAAAAAAAAAAAAACAGGAAGGTTAAGAATGGAAAAGTGGAAGTGGAAATATCATAAGAAATCAGAAAAGTGGAAAAATAATAAGAAATCAGAAAAGGTTTTAATGTTCAGTCAGAAAAATATAAATAGTCAATAGAATCCAGGGATGGCAATCACCAGGGATCAGATGATATGATATTATCACGATACTCAGGTGTCGATTCGATTTGTATTGCGATTCTGTAAGTATCACAATTTTATAAACATCCTATTTCGATATAAAAAAATCCAGATTTTGTTAGAATTGTTCTAATTTAGCAAATAATTAACTGTTCTGTCTGCTAATATGTGAATAGTGTAGAGTGCACCATCTGCAGGATTGTACAGGAACTGTGACATTTTACTATCTCAAATACAGTACAAACATCTATAAATTACAAATTAATTGAATAAAAATAGATTTTGAAGTCAGTGTGGCGATACAGAGCGGCACTCTAATGCTCTCACCTCAGTCACGATCATACACGATCATGGTGGAAAAAATAGACAAAATTCGATTATTTTCTCCCATCTCTAAAATCTAATAATGTTAAAGCATATGTAGGTTAACATGCAGCAAAGCGCCTACAGTCAGAAAATCAGCATTCTCTAAACATTAGGCTTGAGACATAACACCTATATTAAAATAAATAATAATAAATTCACTCTGAAAGTATGTGGCGCTGTTCGCG
Source organism: Clariallabes melas (assembly GCA_030014275.1). NCBI lineage: Eukaryota > Metazoa > Chordata > Actinopteri > Siluriformes > Clariidae > Clariallabes > Clariallabes melas. The sequence continues at coordinate 19,163,772 of JAQMYI010000018.1, forward strand.
CAGATAAATATGCTTGTTATTTAATAATTTGCTGGTTTAGCAGCTGAGCATCTTAAATATGTTGTTCTGTTTCTGTTTTTTCTTAGTTTTTTTAAGGCATGAGATGATATCTTTATCCTTGAGCAATGTCCAGCATCCCCTCTCCACTCAGCATGCTTCACTCCCAGAGCATCCAACTCCTGTGTCTCACGGCGTCCAGCGGTGTCCCGCTCTTCTCCCGCGGCTCCACTAAGCAGCTGCCCTTCTCCGTCATCGGCTCCCTGAACGGCGTGCACATGTTCGGGACGGGTCACGATGCCACTCTGTCATGCTCTGAGACTGAACGAGGTGGGCGTGTTCTCTGGAGAGTCTTCCACGACAGCCTGATGCTCATCGGTGTCAGCAGCAACTCTAACATCAGCGAGCTGCACTTGCGCCGCTTGCTGGAGAACGTCTGGAACTCCATGGTGCTCGTGCTGGGCCTGGACGAGCTGGCGAACGCGCGGAATGTCGAGCGGCTCAAGAGAGAACTGCGTTCTTGCTATCGGTTAATTGACATGCTGCTTGAGCGCGGCGTGGACGATCGTGATTGCGATCTGGGCCTCATGGGAGATCTGACACACTGCACTGACTGTATCCTGCTACCTCAACCCGACCTCCTCCAGGAGACGCTGGAATCCTTCACCAGGGCTGCCGAGAGCGAGTTCGGGTGTTTGCTTATTTGTGGTAGACTCGCTGTAGCAACCGAGAAATGGTGGCGTCTCGCTCCTCAAGAGCTCGTCCTTCTTTCTGCACTCGTAAATTTGCCCCCCGGGAAGACCTCATGTGACTATCCTGTCTTTTTACCTCAAGGTAGCCCTAATGTCGCGCTCAGGCTGCTGTGCTTCCAGCTGCTCCCTGGTGCCACGGCTTGTGTCCTGTGTGGCCCCAGACCGTCTCTGTATCAGCTCGAGAGTGAGCAGGTTCGACGGTTTTGGTCTCCTGTAGTAGAGAACCTGCGATCCTGCTTGGACCAAGCTGCACGCTCGGCTCTGTCTCCTTCCGTCAAACTGCGGCAGGACGTCCTAGGTCTTCTCCTGATCAACCGCGAGTCGCGTAGATCGGTATCGTCTCTCGGCCACGCCTGCTCAAAAGCCACGCCTCCTCTGTCAATAACTCGTCGCTGGGAGCTTCTGCGCCTCTTTTACATGTTTGCGGTGACGCACTATTTCACCTCCGAGGAACCCCCAAACTCAGAGGGTCCAGCTCCAGAGCGGCTGCACGAAGAGTTTTGCGCAGGGTTCACACACTTTCCCGTGCACTGCTACCTCGTGAATAATGAATGTAAATGCTACGCTGTGCAGACGCCTCAGCACCAGCTCTTCCTCCTCATCGATCTCTCCACGCCCACGTTCGCTTTGCGTTCCGTCGCCACACACACTCTGGATGCCATCATCACGGCGACAGGCTTTTAAGGGGGTCACCCTGAAGTCTTTAAACAAATAATTATGGTAATGGCTGATCATATGTATTTCAAATCGAAAAATCATGTAAACGTAAAATTTTTTAAATAAAATTGTCACCAACAATAGTCACAAATGACTTCCTATCCGTTACTACATAGGGTATAACTGTTGTGATTTCTTAATTATTCCTACGATTATTTATATTTTTTATTCATATATTTTTTAATCAATGCTTTTATTTCACCTTTTTATTTTACACAACCCCAAACCTACATTAGGTAAAGAATGTATTTCCTGAATCTACATCATACTGTAGGATCTACTGAACTTTTATTTTCTATAGTATAAAATTGAACATATTGCTCAAACAGTGAAATTCCAACCTCAGAATCTGAACTTTGTAGCCAAGAATGTAATCAGCAGTATTTAGCGGTATCGATTACCATCAAAGATGATTTGTAGAATTTTACTGTTCTCAGCTTTAGTGTTGTTATCGATCGAGCCCAATTGTCTGCCTTCTTAAACTCTGTCTTTCACACACCAACAGTGTGCTGAGTCTAGATAATATTAAATGTTTCCTCTATCAAGAAGTTCAGCTTTGATGTGTGTTAGACACTTTAACAGGAAGCAGCTGTTCATGTGGAAATCTGTAAAACAAATATGGGGAAGACATGATGAGTAAAAAAGCAAATATTATGTAGTGTGTCTCTTGTTGTACAGCCTGATATGAGCAGTAAGGATGAGCACCAAGGATGTTCCTGGATTCATCGTTTTCCTTCATCATATTCAATCTTATCATTTTGATTCATACACATTCACACACATTCACAGTTTGTATAACTTAAGTAATTCTTTTGATGTTAAAAGCGCTATACAAATGAATTTAATTGAATTAGTTACGGTTCGTTAAATCTGGACTTATCATTCGGATAACGACGCAAACCGATCAAA
>JAQMYI010000018.1:19171499-19185257 GCA_030014275.1 Clariallabes melas
TCTCTCTCTCTCTCTATATATATATATATATATATATATATATATATATATATATATAAAATAAAAACTTTTTATGGTAACATCAAAAATCCATCTTTGGTATGTTTCCATGAGAACTTAAATGCTTTTAAAACCCAATCGGTTACCTTACATTTATTTGAATGACTACCCTTTTACAAAAAATGACAGATTCGTGTTAAAACACCTGGTGTTATGGTTGTGACAACCTACATCTGACCTCTGTTTCTGAAAACATCTGTTAGACTCGTTATTTACTTTACACACGTGTGTGCGTGTCCTACTTATTTTCCTGTTTACTGAATCCATCGCACTTCTCTTTCCAAAACCTTTTGTCGTCCAAGTTATGCAAGAAATAAACTGACACCCATATTTTTATGATAGAATGTATGCACTATGCAATAATTTTGTCAGATGCAAATAAGCAAGTACGATTCCATCGCAGGTGGACCGTCTTGGCACAGGTTTTACGCCGGATGCCCTTCCATAACATGACCCAGCCGTTTTTATCCAGGCTTGGGATCGGGGATGGGGTGGGAATAGAACTCGGGGCTGATGAGAAACCTGCTCCTGAACCACCAATGCTCTAAGTTTCGCAATTATTATTTTTAAATATAATTATTATTTTTTAAATAATGTAATCTTTGTGTACATTCTTTTAGCAGCTTTTCCCCCACCTCAGACAATTGATCTGACGTCTTTCAGAAAGCCCAGGTAGTCATGACTATTTTGATGTTTTACCCTTGTTTTTAAACTGGACTATAACCCTGTTAAAGGTAGAAAGCAGGATTTTTAAGATTCCTATCTATTTGTCCCTAGGACACTCCACCATAAGTCCAGGCTCTTTTGAAAACCCGAAATTTCTCTAAAATTTCCACCTCTAGGCATGCTTAAAGCCGGGTCTATTCTCATTTGAGAAAAATAAAATGCATAGTAGTTATAAAAGCGTCAAAGGAATTTAGGTGCATTCAATTAATCATAAAACTTTGTGTCTGTTTACTTCTTGCACGTCTGTGTTTACTTATAACTGAACTATTGACATTGGGTCAAAGCCACTCAGTGGTTCGAGAAACCAGTCGAACGAGATAATAATTATAAGGGCTCAAAATTAAATATAATGCTTTGATATTGCTGGGTTGTGATTTCTAATACTGTAACAAAGTAAAAAAACAAAAAAACAATCTACGGTTATTCTTTATGGAGCCCATATAGAGAAACTCTATGCTTGATGTTGCCAAGACATGAACACTGAAGTATATAATGTAATAGAACAAAGGGCAAAATAAACAGCTTAATGATTGTGAGAGATAGATAGATAGATAGAGAGAGTGCTTTGTAGCTCTGAATACTGGATGGATTTAATTCAGATACAGACACTAGAACAATACTGCAATAAGGAAATCAGTTTCACATAGGTCTGCACGAATCATGTAGGAGTTTGAGTTGTCTATTATATAATTTTTGCAGACGTGTTGTAAAACAAGTGGGCATGGGGCCAAAGGAGGGAACAAAAAGTGTCCTGGAAGGGGAACTATTAGTCTCTCAGAGAACAAAAAGCTGGCACTTACTTCTTTTTAAGACACAGGCAGAGTAGCAAGGTCTATTTCAAGGGTGGTGAGTGGCATCAGATCGCCATGCGCTGGGTTCTTCCACACTGCGTGTTTGCATTTTTCAGGGAAACACCTTGCTATGTAATATCTCTATAACCTTGCACTGTTTTTCAGTCCTGTTCTGCACATTTGAGTTTCAGCTTTCCTGCTCTAGGACACATGATCCTGCTCTAGTAAAGCTTTCTAGTAATCTGAAGAGTAGAATCAGGTATGATAAAATAGACATGCAGAATAAAATGCGCTTTTTTTTGGAAAGTCATGGAACAAGATTAGGAAACGCTGATCTAATCATCTCATCAGCTACTGCCCACTTTATTTTTTTTTGTACTTCATTGAAACAAACACGTATGAAAATTTGTGCAGGTTCTCGAAATATATGGTGAAGCCATGTTGCTTGTTTCATTAAAGAGATTCTGCGTTCAGTCTTCAGGGTCTAGGTGCATGCACATAGACAAAAAATCTATCTGACTGTTTTCATTCAAGTTGCATCACCATGCATCAGATATAAAGTATATCGTATCTAGGACCACATATAAAAGTGGATCAGATCCGATCTGAAAATCAGAGAACTCTTCAAAAATCAGATCTGTGTCACATTACGTGAAAAAGTTTGATGTGAGTCATGACTATGACTTGTCTATGACTCTAAATTAGTACGCCTGAAGATTGATTATACTGAGTAATACTTTTCTCACACTGCAGTTGACGTTACAAATCAAACTAGAGCAACACATTGTGCACATGTAGGACAACAGAATGTTATCGGCTCATATGTCGCAGATGTAGACATCATAAAAGGGCCTAAAGACCTCTCAACTTTTTTCATATAGACCTTCTATCAGTGACCCTGAGGGCTAGTCTGCATACCAGCTGAGAAAACTAAAAACCCAATATTCAGAAATAAATAACTTCACATATCTCTAATATCCTCTGTGTTTATATAGATGTGTGTTTAAACTGTTCTTGTATTACACTTGTATAAAAACCTGTATTTTTGCATATTGTGTGAAAGTTCTGTTGCCCTGCGGGCATTTCAACTTTAGGATGTGTTTTAACGATGTGTTTAAACCTATGATTAGACAAGAAAGACAGACAAGTAGGTAGATAGATTTGATCTTAAGTTATGAGTGTGACTGGCTATTTCTAAAAAAAAGAAAGTAAATGTATTAGGTAAATTGGGGCAATCGATACACTTGATAATGTATTCCAATATTGTATGGTGTATTATGTAGTGTTTCCTTTTCAGTGTACTGCTTTTTGTGGCATACCAGCAGTTATTCATGAGTTGCTAATCTTTTTCAGACATGTTGCAACCTGCTTTATATATACTACATGCTTAGGTGGAACATGCACTTTTGGGTCGAGGAGTTCTCAAGTTCTTATTATTGGCCATTGACACCTTTTGGTGGAAATCTTCGGTAATTGCACATAAAAATTATGAGAAGACTTACCATCCATACAAGTGTGATTCCTGTTTTGTAGACTAAAGGGTTTGGTCCAAATAGTAGTCATGCTAGATTGCAGAGTGTCACGTTCGGTTTGGGTTGGTGCATTTTGCATGAGCTTTTTTCAAAAATGCACTCTTCCCGAAAACCTGTTTTGCCATCAGCAGTGCCTTGTGCAAGGCAAATTGATACAAGCAGAATAATGTGACATGGTTAGGAGTAATATTTTGATGAGGCCCTCCAAAGATTCAGTCTAGCCTGTTGTTTGAAGTGTAAACAAAATGTTGGTAATATACAGTATGTAGCAACAAACAGGCCAAGTGAGAGTAAGATTTATTTCTGAAAGCAGTGGGTTGGCAACAGCAGGGTATTTTTTTTAAAGGCACCAGGTTGATGGTTGGTTGTAACTGGAGCAGGCCCATTATGAATACAGTGTATAACCTGCTGATTGTTAAACAGTACATTATAATGCCGTAAACCATTGTCTGGTAAGTCGTGCAAGTCAATGGTTCAGACCTTCTATCAGGTTGTCATTGAGGCTTGTGCATGCAGCTCTCCTCCAATCAACTATCTCTTCGCATGTTTGCTTCCATCATAAAGCTTTTTCAGAATGACTGCCGTTCTGAGGCATAAATTTGACAGCACTGAATCTCTGGGAATTTCAGACAGACGCCGTTTTCCTCGGTTGCTCCATTAACACCGGCTGCTCTGCTCCCTTTGGGCCAAACAAAAGCATCTTTTATATCTCTTCCAGTCAGACAATGGCTGATTTCTTTTCTTTCCTTTTTTTTGTTTTTTGGAATAGATGACATTTAGCCGGCACACCTCTTCATTTCTATGCAGACGTATTGTTGATGATAATTAGAGCAAATTTGTTGTAACTGCTGTTGACTTGAAATGAACCAAAGGTGAACAGGAGTTGTGAGCTTGAGAAATAACATCTTTAGGAACTATTTAGCTTCTTTTTGTTTTTGTCATTTGGTTATATCATGGGTCAGGGATTGCTGAGCAATAAAGGGTTGATTTTATGTGAAGTTTGCTTAAAAAGACACGTTGACCGTATGATCTCGCTGCCGAACTTTTTATTGCTTTGGCTCGACGTCCTGCTTAGCACACTCGCCTGTCATGTAGATGTTCGATTCCCAGCCATTTGCCTATAGCTCAGCCACTTATTAGAGACACAAGCTCATATGTAATGGGGGGTTTACTTCAGGAAGTTGTAAAACCTGTGCTAAGTTATGTGCATCGCATGGTCCACTCTGGCAACCTGTTAGCAGCATTAGCTAAGGAATTTGTCGACAGTTAGCCTGTCATTAAAGTTACTCTTCTTGTTGTAACTATTTAAGACAGTTTAATAGTTAAGCTAAAAGGTATATACAGTATAACAATAATAATAATAATAATAATAATAATAAACATCTAGCTTGACTAACAGGCTAGTTACTGTTCGCTAACAAGGTAGCTAATTCCAGGCTAATAAACCTATGCTGTAAGTAAGATTGCTAACCAGATTCACCAACTAGCCAATTATGAGGATGTACATTATAAATTCATTTAAAATGGAATTTAGTAACAGTCCTGATGCTGTATAAAATAGGATGACAATGTTAACTATGTAATTTTGTAATGAATGCTGGTAACTAGGTTCAGTAACAGGTTGGCTAACATGCTAGCCTAACCTTGTCTAATGGTAGGTTAGTTACCTTATTGTGTAATTAACACCAGTTTCTAGATTTGATTATTTAACTTATTTAACTTATTAGCTGACATTAACTTTATTTTGTAGTAAACATTAGCTAGTTTCACTAAAAAAAGCTAGCTAAATCATTTGGGTTCAGTTTGCTAGTTTGCTAACACATTAAATAACACTGGGTTAATTATTATCTGCAGTTTCCCTCTAGCTTAATAAAGGTTTATCTTATCATCTAATCCTATTATATAGTGTGGTTTAAACCATGAGCTTTAAATCATTACATTTGATCAAGCTGAACCTAAAGATCTGCCTCGAATAAAGCTAGAGAAGAAAAAAATTAATGCTGCAGTTGATTTGTTGGTCAAAGCATTACTCTGCTGACTGTTCACCTGGTTACTCTTGTTACATCCCCACCCTTTAAATAATCCAATCTACTTTTTTGCCTGAACTGAAACTCGTGATCAGAGAACACAATGATAAGGGGTCGGGCCAGTCTGTGCCGCGACTGGATTGTTTCCTGGGGAGGAGAAAACTAGTCCAACACTGGCAGCTCTTTAGACATGTTTGCACACACACACACACATCTCAAAGTCTACCAGTGGATCATGAAAGCACTTGCTCAACAGAGCGCATTGTTTGCTTTCTAGTGGCAGAGATCAGCCTCATCTCTGTTTGTCTGTGGTCTAATCTTAAAGAGGCCCATTTGCCATAAAATTGAGCTTATAAAAGGAGATGTTCAGTTGAGCAAACATTCAATGCCATACAGGCCATACAGGAGTCAAAAAAATTGTGACGCAGAGACTCGAGATAAACAGGCCAACAGACTGAAGTCCACGGTTAACGGCTGGTTTACTCCAGGTGTTTCATGCTGATCTCGCACGTTATGTTTCATGCTGAGATCACACGTTAACATGTGGTAATGCTTGTGTCGTACATTTTGTCCTTACTCATTTTGTAGTCTTATTCAGACAAACACCATGAGCCAGTGCAGCAGTTAGTTAGCCAGGTTTGTGGTTTGGATAAACATAATTAACATTAACATTAACCGCAGAATACGGTCATAAATTCACATTTAAAAATTATTTTATATATCAGTCATAGTTTGGACAAAGTGCTTGATGTGCTAGATGTTTAGGCTGAATTTGTTTTTCAAATTTCAGCAAAATAAAAATCCTGAAACCATTCTCTTTGGAAATTCTTGGAAAGTGTTGGAATATAGATCATCATAAAATAATTAATGAAAATATCAATCTGTAAATGTGATTATTTGTGGAAAAATATTGCAGTGCATGCCAATAATGTCTACAGAGTTGTAGCATTTGTGTCCAACATAGTCGTAGTTTGCGGGGAGGCAGAAGAGGAATTGCCCCAACATCAGTGCCTGAAAAATGTCATTATATTCTAAAAGTCTAAAATAATTCCAATTAAAATAATTCTTGTGCAAATGTATTGGGGCTGGAGACATGAATCAGAATCCCTCACAGAATGCATCTGTACTTGTAATAAACTGTGATTATGTTAAAAAAACATTACCATCATTATTGTGGTATACCTTTTGCCCTTACCGAGGTGCCGCTTTTACCATTGTACCCGTAATTGTTATGGTAGTGTTCTCCTGTATGGTACTACCATTGTTGGCCACTAGAGGTGCTCTCTGTACCCATACCCATTCAACAAGTCAGAGGTTCTCAAATCTGCTCAGCGTTTCTTGCACTTTCATATTTGAAATGTTAATTTGCTTTGAGCCCTTAAGGTTTTAAAATCTTTCTAACATGTCAATGTCTGTTCGTTAGTCGTTTTAGGGCATTGAAATTTAGTTTGGAACTGGCTCATTGGTATTTTTTGTAGAAAATCCTTTGCCTAAAAATAATCAGTAGAGTTGGATACAGATTTGTATGTCTGTTCAGTTTTTAAATAAAAACACAGATGAGGTTTTACTGAGCGTGCTGGAGAATATGCCTCTGAGTTCTTCTCTGAGTTCTTCTTGTGCCTTTCTATAAACCCGGGAGCCTACATTAGTTTTTTTTGTTTGTTTGTTTGTTTTTGTCATGTAATATGATGCTTTCTTTACTGGCTTGTAAATATTCTTCCATAATGCTATTTATTCATTAATTTTTAAGTTATGTTTGGAAACGTTGAATGTTTTTCTACATCATAATGCAGACATGATGAAGATATCTTTGTTCAAAATTAGTTTTATATAATATGGTGCCGAAGACTTTATGCATATACTTTGCAAATGTGCCACGCAGCAGTTGGACTGTGTACAGATGTAGTTAAAAAAATGTTTGCTCCTGTAGCACAAATGTTAAACTATGCCAAGTGTTGTTAATGTTAACATACAGTAACATGTGTAACAACATAACTGTATGCAGCAGTAGTGTAAACTGTGCATATAATGAAAGAGCATGAAAATAAATATTTGGCAACTTGCAGATAGATTTTTACACCATAACATTATTATTATTATTGTTATTAACATTATATTATTCCATTCCGCTTCAATGGTATCCCTAGAGTTATTGAAGTTTCATTGGTCATTTTATACTCATCTTTGTATTATGTACAGTAAGCAATATACCACTTTGCGGGTGTGTGTGCCATATCGACGATAGGTGGTGTGATTATTATTTGTTCATAATTACCATTCTTGATTTATTAACCGAATGACACGTTATACTTTGAATCCATTTACAGTTATATTTATCGTTGTGGTACTGTACATCCCTGTGCCTGAAAAAAACAAGTTTTTCTTAATAAGCCAAAAGAGAAAAAAAAAACAACCTAAAGACAATGCTTAAGAAATGATGCTTGTAAAAACACAAGCTTGTGTGCCAGTTCTGATTTGGTCACACTGTATATAATTTCTGATAAACTCAATTACTCATGCGCTGGTAGTCTTGTACTGTAAGCAATAAGCATCGTTAATTACTTTACTATACTTTCCCGCGCCATGAAGTGACCGCCATGGTTACGGAGGTATTGCTGTTTGCCGAAGGTGTTTGTAGTTTGAAAGCTGTATCTTTCCACGTGCACCGCATCGGATATTAAAAATAAAGGGGACGTTAATGGATGCATTACCCACCTATACCGGTCCTTTTAATGACCACCCATAAAATTGGGTACATTATGCAGTTATTTATATAGTTTGTGACCAGAAGTGTGTAAATCTTAGGACTGTCAAAGACACCACTGAGTTGTTTATTAAGAGCCTTAATGTTAAACCCTTGCGGGTGCGTAACCAAGAAGAATCAAGTCTTACTTCCTTTCAGGTTGGGATATTTGTGGCAGTCTGAGAAACCCCTTTGTTTAGTGCTACCGTACACTTGTGTGAGTAGATTTCCTGTGGGAAGGACCGCTAGTTTCAGGTTCAGTTTCAGGTTCTCGTACAACTACAGTACCAGCATGACAACCGTGTTAAGTGTTAATACATAAAGCCAGAATAAACCATATAGCACTACAACCAATGATGTCACCTTATTTAAAAAATGCTGTTAAATGTAAGGTATTTATAAATTTGATAATAGATTTTTGCAGAAAACAAAATCAATTTGTTTACACAAGATTATCTAGTATAGTTTTAAATATAGGTATGATTAGACCCATTGTGTAATGGTATGGAAGAAAGCAGAAGTGTACGTACTGTATGGTGAATTGGGCGGTTCGTGTGGGGGGGGGGGGGTTTGTCTTTCTTCTCGTCCAGGAAGATAAGCTCTGTTTTACAATTCCACTAACCTTTAAGTACCAGCGTAGGTTACGGTCTAACTGCATTTTCTCAGCAGGGAAGCAAGTCACATGATTAAAAACCTCAGTTTCTAAACTGCACGTGCAACGGATAAACGAATGACGTTGTCAGTGTTATTTGTTAAGCGAAATATGTGCACTAGTCGTTTTTTTTTTTTCCTTCTTCTATACATTCCAGATAATATTTGAAGTACCTGTCGTTGACTGGAAGAGAGTTTGTAGAAATAGTTGAAAAGTTAAAGCTTTAAAGAATAAGCTGATCAGCTTTATTTTAATCAGTGATTATTATTTCAGGTTGAAGCCCACGTACATGTCGGCCTCCAACAAAGATGGATAAACCCATAAAATTTTACTGTAATTTTACATAATTGTGTTCACTGTGACATTATATGGTATTAGTTTCCATTGGATTGATGGCTAAACATTAGGAAACTGATTAAAATGTACCTAGTTTACGGCAAGATTTGGAATCTACTGTCATGTAATCTTGTTTCAATCAGTGGGATGGAGAGGATATAGAAAAGTTTATGTTTAGTAAGTCATGATTTCGGTGCACTGTGTGTTCCATATACTCTGTTTATACATGGTAAACTATCGCGTTGATTGGCCCTGTTGAGTGACGAGTATAGCCGCGCCCACCTTGAAGGAAAATGCACTAAATTTGTTGTTTTTTGTTTATTTTTTTTGTTTGTTTTTGTAAAAAGTGCCGCTAGATGCTGTGACAAAATCTGGCTAGACAGACAGACAGACGGACAGACGGATTTTTCTGATAGTGGTTTCAGGTCCTCCAATGTATAAAACGTAAACATACGATAACTGAAAGAGCGAGACCTGGAATCTGGGTTGTGTTTAGGTGATCTTTAAGCAGCAGTGAGATTATATACCTCTGTCTCCTTGCTTTCTTTCTGAGAAATTTCACTTAAAGCCGGTTTGGTGACCCGCTCCACATAACCGGCCTCATTTGGGTTACAGTGTCAGTGTTGACAGATTCACATGGGTACTTGTTGCAGCACCTGTTGTTGTTGTTCTTTTTTCTTCTTCTTCTTATTATTTTATTTGATGTCCTGTTCCTGTGAGCTTAAAGAAGTTTTAAGTACACAACGTTGACTTTGACTTGACTCTTTTGTTTCTCATATTGCTGAGGAAGTCCAGCTGTGTGTATTAACACAGCTTTGTTATCAAACCTGTGCCTTACAGGAGACGACTCCGCATGAGCGCAGAGTAATAATAAAACTTATCCGTCATCTTACTGAGCCGGCTAGACGTCAGCATTCCCTTGTGATTGTGTACAGTGTCACCCAGGAGAGGATGAGTCTGGTTTCCTTCAGCGTTCCTTCATAGTGTTGTTGTTTGACAGGTTTTATCATTAATTTTTTTTTCTATTTAATCAACATGGATATTTCTATAAAGCTGCTTTGTGACGATATCTATTCGATCGACACACTTTAATTAAGATTTCTGATTAGGATTAGACATCTTTTTGTATTTTAAGTTGTATTATATAGGTGCATTACAGTAGAATTATAAGAAAGTGTCCGAGCTCTTGAGTAAAGACTGGTCATAAAGCCAGACAAGGGACAGACGGTGTGTCTGGCCCTTGGGGTGTTTCTCATATGGCTCACCTGATTGGTCACAGCTGCTAGGTCACTCCGTTGTTCGACAAATAATACATGTAGGAGCCAAGGCTCCGTACCGGTCAGGGGTATTTATTCCAAGCATAGGAGGATGAAATTGTCAGCTGTTCCTATTGGCCAAAGGAGCGCATGCACACACACACACACACACACACACACACACACACACACACACACACACTTTGGAAGTGTGTTAGGTCTCATATACACCACCATTTTCTTTTCTGCACGTCAGCTATGGGAAAGAATCACAGACTTGCAGACAGAGAAGGATGTTGAAAAGGATGTTGGAACATTTTCTTTTATATCTATATATCTAAGAGAAAGTCTGTATAGCTAGACACTGGAGGACACACACATGAACACATGCAAAACATGTTAAATGCAAAATTTTAATGCAAAACTCTCTCGAGTTGACCAACTGACGAAGTCTCACTTGTCAGAAAAGTGTATCGTGATATCACGAATTAAAATCTCACCTCGCAGTGATGTCTTTTTTGATTTGTCACCCGATCATTTAAAAGCATCCGAAGTTTTGTACTCGAGCTCCAAAGATCTCGGATCATCTCAGTGATACCAACGTGATATTTTAGGGAAAAATAAAAATTTCTTGTATATACAATTCTATTGTCCTCAGTCTGAAAGTCAGTTATCGAGTTTGATGTTGTACCTAATAGTGTGTCATCATGTCACAATAAGTGTGTTTGAGCTAGCGTACCACTCGACAAGGGTTGTAGTGTTTGCATGACGGCCTCGTGGCCGCGGTGCACATTTCAGACACGGCATGTTTATTGGTCGGTTGAGTCCATTGAGAGAATTGGGTGAGTTCCTTGCTGAACTATCACTCTGGAATGTTGGACTGAAATCCGAGAGTTGAAGATGCCTCAGCTGTTGGTACTGTGAAAGGGATATGTGTGTGTGTGTGTGTGTGTGTGTGTGAGACAGACAGACTGAGAAGATAGAAAAAACAACAAATGGTGATACAGAGATGGATCGAGATGGTGAGAGAGAGAGTGAGACACACACACACAAAGCAACAGACAAAAGAGAGGAACAGAGTAAAGCAGAGTAGGAAAGAGAAAGAGACAGAGAGCCAGAGAAACCAAAACAGGAAGAGAGAGGTGAATGGAATGGACAGAGAAGGACAGAAACAAAGACCGGAGAGAGGCTTGTGTAAGATGTGTTAAAGAAAATATATTTGCATTGTAGTTTTCCCCACCCTCAATACGTTAGCGTCATCAGTCTGCAGGAAAGTTCATCAGCTTTTTATTGTGAGGAGTCTCCATTCTGTTCTCTCCTGATTGGTGAAAGCATGCATAGCTTTGCATTTTTTTTTTGTGCTGATTTTATGAATTGTGCCTGGTCAGGGAAATAGTTTGTTAGTGACGCATTTCTTTTTTTCATTGGTCAGCCTTAAAAATCAGTTAATCTTTTTCCATAGTGTTGACGCAGGTCTGGGAAGTCGCAGTGCTTTTGAATTGGTTCAGGTTGACTCCTCCGTGTCTGTGAGCAGTCCCCATGACATCCCCCGCTGGCCCCTGTGCTGAACTCTGCTCTTTCACTCCCCTGCATTAAAGCGTTCACTGATTACTTCAGCGTTTTGGTTTTGTTGATGGTTTAGCAATGTTAGGTTCAGCCTGTATACGTCACATACATTACTACACAGTGAAACTCTTTATTCTTTGCATTGAGAAAATTGGCTGAGTTCCTTACAGTTAGTCAGAGCGTAGGGTCAGCCATTATATGGCGTAGAAAGGGTTAAGGGCCCAACAACGGCAACCGTAACTCAGAGCCTTAAGACACCACCACCTCAAATTTCATATCAGAAGTGGGATTCGAACCCACACCTCCATTCGAAAACCGGAATCCTCCTGTCAGAGAAAGGTCTGAACCTCGAGTCTGGCACCTTAGGCCGCTCGGCCTTCCTGACAACACCTTCTTTTGTTCGACTTCGCCTTTCTCTCAGTCGCTGCATGTTATCGGCCGGTCGATATTCGTCCTGCTGCGTCCATCCTGACGTTCCACAGGGTCAGGATCAGCTTCATAGCAGACGTTAGGGAACGGGTCGCTGCTATCGAGACATCGGATTTAACGGTGTCAACGGTGTTGTCGTTTGTACCGTTGTTCAGTGGCCTTGATTTTCAGGTTTGCATTCAAATAGGAATTCAAATTGAATTTCTCATGAACATTCCCATACGCAGTACGAGGTGCGTTGAAATGCCTACAAGACAGAAAGCATAACCGACATTACATAACCAGAAAAATAAAATAAACGGGAAAGTAAGTTCAATTAATCTGAAACTAAAATAAAATTATACTGGATTACGCTAGAGTAAAATTTGCACTAAACTAACATTTACGCTAAAAATGAAAATGGATGTTAGTCATCCTACGATTTTCAAAGGAAATAAAAAGAATCTAGGAATATTTAAGGATGTTTAATAACTAGGGACGGGAATCACCAGGGAGCACCGGATACGATATCATAATGATTTTCTAAGTCTCTCTGGATAGGAGCGTCTGCCGAAGGCCTAAATGTAAATACCTATGTCCCGATTCGATTTTTCGGGTTTGATAAATATGCCAATTCGATATTTAAAAAAAATTCTGATTTTGTTATAATTCTAAACAAACTTTTACAAAAACAAGAAAGCATATCATTTGTTTCTACCACACAGGATGCTGTACTGTGTGAATGGGAGAGAGCGAGACAGCATGTTTGCTTGACCAATAAGACAAGCTTTGTTACACCCCAAGCTTTGAGATTTAGGGAAAGACTTGTTTTTTTTGTTGTTTTTTTTACCTTCCCATTTGAGTAAGGACTAAGCATGAATTGCAAACATTAGTACCCTTTAGTGCTTTTTAGAAAAAGGTATAAATGTATAAAAACTCTAGTAGAAGAATAAGGTTGAGTGAAATAAAAATCTTGAAAGCTAGCCGTAAATTAAGAAAAGAAATTGATTAAATCCTAAAGACAGTTAGTGTGTGTCAGCTGTTAGCAGTAAACTATACAAAAGAATTTTAAAAATGTAAAAGATTTTAAGCTTAAAGTTATATTTCTATAAGTAACAAACTTGGCGGAACAGTGATGTAGTGGTTAGCGCTGTGGTCTCGAACCTCCAGTGTCATGGTTTTATTCCTACCTCGGGGTCTGAGTGCATGGAGTTTGCATGTTCTCCCCGTGCTTGGTTGGTCAACTCCGGTTTCCTCCCACAGTCCAAAGACATGCAGATTAGTCTAATTGGCGTTTCCAAATTGCCTGTAGTGTGTGTGTGTGCGTGTCCTGTGATGAATTGGCATTAGTGATGGGAAGTTTGAATCATTTTAGTGAATCATTTAGTGTTCTTTGAATCTCGTTCATCAAAATGAACGAATCTTTTTTTGAGTCATTTAGTTCATTTCATTCTTTTAATCAGAAATAAAATAAAATGTTACATTTTCAATAAAAAGACCCCCAATACGTCTACATACACATTTTTGCTATAGTTCCAGGAATTAAAATATTACAGTGCAGCTAAGGACATATAATAATAAACAGAATGAGCAGCTCACCTCTCATATCTTCCAGTCAGAGTCGTTCGTTCTTTTGAAACTATTGCACTGCATGGCGTCTC
>JAQMYI010000018.1:19185357-19199287 GCA_030014275.1 Clariallabes melas
GTCACGTGACAAAAGAACGAACGATTCGGAGTAGAAGAGTCATTGAGAAAGAATCGCTCAATTCTGTTTCCTGTACAGAACCTACGGGGGGTTTTGCGATGATTTGCGCATGCGTGCCCAGTAGAATATGAACGAATCACTCTCAGAGACGACTCGTTCTTCTGAGTCACGTTAAAGATTCGTTCAAAAAGAAGGAATCGTTCATGAACGACCCATCACTAATTGGCACCCTGTCCAGGGTGTACCCCTGCCTTGTGCCCAATGTCGCCTGGCATAGGCTCCAGGCCTCTTGTGACCCTGTGTGGGTGGTATAGACGATGAATAAATAATCTAACCTCTATTTTGACAGGGAGTGAAGAAGCCATTTGACGAGGTCATCAAGGCTAACATCGGAGATGCTCAAGCCATGGGACAGCAACCTATCACCTTCTTCAGACAGGTGGGCATGACAACAGCTTACTTTCTTGCACAGAGTAAACGTGTGTTATATTTGGGTGAGATTAGTAATCTAAGAATTATGACTCGCCCTTCATTAGCATAACCTCCTCACCTTGTACCTCTTTTAGAGAGAAGAACATTTGTGATATAGTCACACTGTTTTTCTTTTCAAGGTGTTCGCACTCTGCACGTATCCAGATCTGCTAGATGATGATAAGTTTCCTGATGACGCTAAAGATCGTGCACGGCGCCTTCTGAAGGCCTTTGGAGGAAGCAGCATCGGTATGTTATATATACATGTGTGGTTCAGGGGGCCTGGTTAGAGGGCGTGGCTTTTGGGCCCGTCAGTCAGTAGTTTTAGATACATCGCCTTTTTACTTATTATTAGTTTAGGGGGCGTGGCCTTTGCTTTCCATTCTCAGTTTAGGAGGCGTGGCCTCTGTGCTTGTCAGTTTTAGTTTAAGAGGCGTGGCATGTGCGCTTGTCCGTTTCAGGGCAAGAGGCGTGGCCTGTGCGCGTGTCCGTTTCAGGGCAAGAGGCGTGGCCTGTGTGCTTGCCCGTTTCAGGGCAAGAGGCGTGGCCTGTGCGCTTGCCCGTTTCAGGGCAAGAGGCGTGGCTTTTGGGGCGTGGCCTGTGTGATGGCCAGGCCCAGGTTTTAGCGCATGACCTGTGTGCTTGTCAGTCTCGGCTCACCTTGCACCTTGAATAATGAATAATGAATTATTACACCATAAAAGCTCTTAACTGTAATAACTAACTCTAACACCAGTCATGATCAGCTGATAAAGCATCAGGTGACCTCAGTTAGTCTTAATTAAACCCTGAATGTGAAGACGTTAAATTAAAATGTTACACTTTTTCCTCTCTCTTTTAGGCTCATACACTGCGAGTCAGGGTATCGACTGCATCAGACATGACGTCGCCCGCTACATCAAGCGTCGTGACGGCGGCATCTCTTGTGACCCGGACAACGTCTTTCTGACCACAGGCGCCAGCGACGGCATCGTAGTACGTCCTCATGATTTAAATCCACCCTTCTGTCCACTGCTTGCCATAACCGCGCCCCTGTTCTCTCAGATATTAAACTCCTCCTGATGTTCTGGAGAGAAATTTGCGAATCAGCACAAACAGAGCACAAAGATCATTTCGTCTTTTCCACTTTCATTTTCCTGGAAAAAAAACTTTCCACCATCCAGAGACGGCTGAGACAAATGTTTGTCTAATACACTTTATATTTGTTTAGTAAGTGTGCGTAGGATAAGCGTAGGATGTACTGTAAATAGATTTATATTAGTGTTAATACAAGGGAGTAAAAGTTCTTAGAGCTCCAGCTTTGTCCAGGGTCCCTCACATGCTTGCTTAAGACGCTCTGTCTGTCTGTCTGTCCTCTCCTTCTGTTTTTCTCTTTCACACACTCAATCTATCGCTCTCTCTCCCATTCACTCTTTCTTCCTCTCCTCTGTCTTATCCTGCCATTTTCGTTGTCTCTCTCCCTCTGTCTTTCTCTTTCACTCACTCCATATCTCTCTTGTTCTCACGCTCACCTTCCTTCACTCTTTCTCCTTCATACACCATTGCTGTCTTTCTCTATCTCTCTTCTGCCTGCTTTTACATTCTTTTCTCTCTCTCCTTTCTCTTTTGTCACTCTTTATCTTTTCTTGTGTCTTTCTCTCTCTCTCTCACTCTGACTCTTTCTTATCCTCTCTCAGACCATGCTGAAGTTGCTGACAGCGGGTGAGGGTCGTACCCGTACCGGCGTGATGATCTCCATCCCTCAGTATCCCCTGTATTCGGCCGCATTAGCCGAACTGGGCGCCGTGCAGATTAACTACTACCTGAACGAGGAGAAGTGCTGGAGTCTGGACAGCGCCGAGCTGCAGCGCTCCCTACAGGCCGCCAGGGAGTACTGCAACCCGCGTGTCTTGTGCATCATCAACCCAGGCAACCCAACAGGTGCAGAGTCCAGTGGCCATTTTCCACTAACCTTGATAAATTGAATGAAACATACATCACCTTAAAATGAATTACACCTGCATTACACAATGTTGATCCTGACAGGTCAGGTACAGAGCAGGCAGTGCATCGAGGACGTGATCCGGTTCGCCGCCAAGGAACGTCTCTTCCTGATGGCTGACGAGGTAACGTGATACATCCCTCTGAAAGGCTGCTTTTACTTCAGTTGGACTTTCTGTTCCGTTTGAACCCTTTCGCTGCACCTTTTGTTCATCCAGGTGTATCAGGATAACGTGTACGCCGAGGGTTGCGCCTTCCACTCGTTTAAGAAGGTGTTATTCGAGATGGGCCCCGAATTCTCCAACACAGTCGAGCTGGCCTCGTTCCATTCCACCTCCAAGTGTTACATGGGAGAGTGAGTGCACTCTTTCAGCCACTCTGGGCTTGTTTCCCAGGCTCACAATCAACAGCCAGATTGGAGTCTAACAGAAAGGGAATCTAGGACATGGCTTCTTATTAAACAGCTTGATTGAGTCTGGTCATTCATAGAAAGCTTTTAAGAGCTAATCCTCTCTGTGTACCCTTTTACTTTTTATTATATAATAACACCACCCCACTGTTTCAGGTGTGGTCTACGAGGTGGCTACATGGAGGTGATAAACGTGGACCAGGAGGTGAAGGCTCAGCTCACTAAGCTGGTGTCCGTCCGTCTGTGTCCTCCTGTGCCAGGGCAAGTGCTCATGGCCCTGGTGACCAACCCTCCTCAGCCTGGAGAGCCATCACACGCTCAGTTCTTGAAGGTGAAAACCTGCTGCCAAGTTCTTAACTTATGCCGTGTTTAATTTCGGAGAGAGAAATAGAATTTAGGAAATTAATGAATTTGTGAAAAAAAAGAAAAAAAAAGTGAAATAGGCACTTCAGTATTGTAAAAAAGTAAATGTACACAGGTCTCAGAGCTCCCCCAAAGTGTGTGTGTGTATACTGTATGTGTGTGTGTATACTGTATGTGTGTGTGTATACTGTATGTGTGTGTGTATACTGTACGTATGTGTGTGTGTATACTGTATGTGTGTGTACTGTGTGTGTGTATGTGTGTATGTGTGTGTGTATGTGTGTGTGTGTGTATATGTGTATATGTGTATGTGTGTGTATATGTGTGTGTGTGTATGTGTGTGTATATGTGTGTATGCGTATGTGTGTATATGTGTGTATGCGTATGTGTGTATATGTGTATGCGTATGTGTGTGTGTATGCGTGTGTGTGTGTACTGTATGCGTGTGTGTGTGTATGCGTGTACAGTATATGTGTGTGTGTATGAGTGTATGTGTGTGTGTGAAAGCTCCAGCTGAAATTGAATGCATCCAAATACACCATTTCAGTTTCTATGCTTCTCCTGTTGAGCCACGCCCTGCTAGAGAAAAGCTAAGCTGCACAACAAGCCAGGGGAGGAGGATCTTATATGAGGTCACAATAGGGGAAAATCTAACTTCTAGACTTGTTTAAGCCTCAGCCAATACAAAAGTGAAAAAGAAAAAAAATACAGGGAATGTTATTTTTTTTCCTTAGGTTTTTCGATTGTACATATGTGTGCGCGCTCACACACACACACACACACACACACACACACACACACACACACACACAGAGGAGACGAATCTAAAAATAAATAAAAAGTGACTTGTATAATGTATAATTGGTGATCTTTAATATAGCTTTTTTTAAAATAACATTTTAAAGTGCAGGGCCAAGTTGGTGGCTCCAGAGATCTGAAGGGGCGGAGCTGAAACTTAAAAGTTGCCCATACAAACCATTTATAAAAAATAGTGTGAGAAGGCAAGTGAGAACACATTAAAAAAAATAAACATTGGGCAAAATGATAAAAATAACAGTCATGTGATGTGTTGTAGGTGAAACTTAACCAACATTAGCTCCACCCACTCTGTAATTAAGTCAACTATCATATATACTTTGTACTTTATAATCTGCCTACAGGATCCTCATTAACCCACCTGAAGGGTAATGAGTAATAATTTAACGTCTGGTGTGATGCTTGTGTAGGAGCGCACGGCCACGCTGAATGACCTGGCACAGAAGGCCAAGCTGACAGAGGACATTCTGAACACGGTGCCCGGGATCAGGTGTAACCCTGTGCAGGGGGCCATGTACTCCTTCCCTCGCATCACACTGCCTGATCGAGCTGTAAAGGAAGCAAAGGTTTGTCGTTTTTCCTAATCTCTAATCATCTCTGTAATTTATTATTTTTTTTCTTCCAAGCTTCCAAACTGTAGAACCCTTGATCAAGGCTCTTAACCCTTCTGCCTTCCAAGGTGTGCTGTATCCACGCTGACCCTGTGCTCTGACCCCAACTTCCTAAATGGGATAAAAACAAAAAGATAAACTATTTCACTGCACTTTAAGGTACATGTGACAAATGATTGAATCTTAATGTGTGTGCAGGCGAAAGGCCAGGAACCTGATATGTTCTATTGTATGAAACTCCTGGATGAGACCGGGATCTGTTTGGTGCCTGGCAGCGGGTTTGGGCAAAAAGATGGAACCCATCATTTCAGGTACTTTACGTCTGCGATGATTGATTGATTATTAAGGTGTTGATTAGTAAATAATCACGTGTTACTTGCAGAGTTTGGTAATATACAGCGGTCCCTCGGCACAGGAATTTAATTCGCTCTGGAGGCGAGTTCTTAAGGCAGAATTCGTATTGCGAAACGCATTTATCCATAGGGTATAATGTAAATGCAGACGATCCGTTCCAGGCACCCAAAAATATCACCAATATGACCAATTTCCAACACTATGTTCATATTTTTACATATATATATATATATAACAAGCTCGCTTTCACCTGGCTTTCCAATGACGCAAACAGTTTGGCTCGGTTCGTGCTTCAGAATTTCAGTTCATAAGACGAAAATTCTTAGGGCGTGGCGTTTCTTATGCCGAGGTACCACATACTGTGCTAATTTATCCTCTTATATCCACTTTTGACAGGATGACGATCCTACCTCCGGCCGATAAACTCACCATTTTGCTCAACAAAATGAAAGAATTTCATCGGCGATTCACCGAGCAGTACTCCTAACACCTCCGCTCAACTTCCTCAACCGGTTAACCAGCCAAGTGCCTGAACCTGACATCACTTCCAGAGACACCGTGGTGGACATGAGCCATTAATATTTGCCTTTTCCACAAACTGGTTTTAGCATACCGGTGTGTTAACCATAAGGGTTAGATTAGTAGCACTACGCAGGGAAAGAAAGTTTGCTTTCTAATAGTCTATTATATGAAACAGATGAAATGCGGCAAATGGTGTGCATGCGTGTGTATGTGTAAGTTTTAAGAATGTGTGTGTTGGTTAAGGGACTTTTAGCCAAGTAATTGCCACTGGACAAAGCTTAGTCTTGCACTGGTAATTAAAGTAGAATGTGATATTAATTGTTTATATAAGCCTTTTAATTATTTTAATGTGTAATAAATCAGATAATTTTACAGTAAAAGGTGTGGTTTCTGGTTTATTTTCGGGTGCAGCACAAACCTATGTCCACCAGAGGGCGCCAAACTGAACATTCTTAATGCATTTGCTAATGAGATGGTCACACAGGCCTCACAGTGTTCTCTTTGTTTTACTCACTTCTGTCTATAGTTGGAGGAATAAAGGAGGACAAAAATGGCAGAAGAAGGCAGGGACAGAGAGAGGAGAGAAAGAGAGAAAAATATATAAAGTGAAAAAAGGACATGTAAAGAAGAGGTTAAAAAATTGCAAAGAGAAAAAAAAATCAAATGTTTAAATTTTTTAAGGCGTTTAAACACTTTTACATAATAAAATTAATAAAAAATCTAAATAAATGTATGTGTTTTAAATTACATGTGGTTATTTAAATTTCATTAAATATATTTTTTAAATGGCGGCACGGTGTCTTAGTGGTTAGCACGGTGAAGGTTCAATTCCCGCCTCAGGTCTGTGTGTATGAGATTTGCGTCTTCTCCCTGTGTTTGGTCGGTTATCTCCGGATATTCCGGTTTCCTCCCAAAGACATGCCGATTATGCTAATTGCCCTGTAGTGTGTGAATTAGCGTATGAGTGTGTGTATGTGTTTGTGCCATGGAGTGGATTGGCACCCTGTCGATGATGTACCCCACTTTGTGCCCTAACCCTCCTGAGATAGGCTCCAGGCCCCTTGTGACCTTGTATACAGGATGAAGCTGTATATATGATGAGAGAGACTGGGTAAGATGCTACTGAATCCTATGCTCACTTTAGTATTCTAGTTTAATACTTTATATTTTGTCATTTCACCACATCCATATCATCCTAATCTGGGTTCTCTGGTTTCTCTCCATGCCATCAGGTACAGGCGTCTGAGCCAAATTGCCCCTAGATGTGAAGGCTTGTTTTATCCTGATGCCCAGCCATAGACTGGTGTCCTGTTCAGGATGTATTCCTGTCTTGAGCCTCATGTTCCTGGAAAGCAGCCTGATTTCACCATGACTCAGAGAGTGATAAAGTGCTTATGAATAATAATAATAATAATAATAATAATAATAATAATTACAAAAATAGCATTAAAATTTGAAAGAAAAAGACTGGATGCATGAACTTTTGTCTCAAAGTTGCACTCATGGTGTACAAAATAAGACTGGATTCAGTTTTAGGGCTCTCGTTTGTCAGGGAATGACTGGTCACTTTTCAATCAGCTTTGCCACGTTCCTTCTTCTCCTTCTCAAACTCAATCTCGTCCCTTTTCTCGTCATCTACAATTACGCTACAATTATGTGCTGCATGTAGAAGGCTGTTAGTGTCTCCAGGACATAAAAATCAAAAAGCAAGCAGAAGAACCTGACTGGCAATCAGCGGCTATTGTTCTGTTCATCTCTCGCCTTGAACCCTGATCCTAACTCCTTGGCATGCGTTACATACGCTACAATTTGGATATGGAAGATTCCAGTGATCGCTGGCGTCATTTCAATTCTGTTAATTGGCCTTGAGAGAGCTTGAAATAGTGCCAAACAACAGATCAGATGAGCGAGAGAGAGGGAGAGAGAGAGAGACACTAAACAAAGAGAAACTATAGTTTTCAAGGTGATTATGATTCAAATCAGCATGAATAGAAAAATACACACAACAGGGCATTGTGAAGTTGATTATTTTCCCATAAAAGCATGTCCTTGAGTGTTTTGTTCCTAATAGTTATGGCCATAGCTGATCAAAAAAATGCCATCTAAAATAAAAATGTTATACTTTTATATTCCAATATTGTTATTATCGTTTACATTATAACAGCTGTAGACTGGTGATCCCTCACCAGCCTCTTTATGCGCACTTGTTCACTTGGAACTAACCTCAAAAGCATAAATTCCTAGAAACCGGACACTTCCGAAATACTAATAATGACAGACGAAAGAGGAAATTGTAGAGCTCTCGTCACCAACCATCAAATTTGATGGGTCAGGATTTACAGTGACGAGTGTTGCCTAACATCATGTATTTGACAAATCTAGGGGTCAAATGTCAACATCAGTTAAATTAAAGGTCCCATACTCTATTTTACTGTTTGTTTTACTGTCTTTGACGAATTAACCTCTAAGTAAGTCTCAGAGCTCCCCCAAAGTGTGTGTGTAAATGCTCTATACCTTACACTTCCCCTGTTTCACTCCTTTTCCAAATGTGCCGTTTCAGTATTTATGTAAATGAGGTGTTTTTTAAACCACACCCTTCCATGGAACTAACAACAAGTAGGGTGAGGGGTGCCTTCCTATGTGGGGTCACATTACATGGGAAAATCGAATCAGCTTGTTGAAACCATCCAAAAAAGGACAGAAAAACATTAGTTTTTTTTGTTCTGTCCATTCTCACTGGAGTTCCGTGTGATGGTCTAAAAAGGACTAAAATTTTTGCATAATGTTTTAACCTGTTAAAACATGTTTTAATGCATAACCTTTAATGTTAACAGGACATGGTGAATGGTCAAAGAGATGTAGTGTCTTGGAAATCTTATTTAATGGCATCGTATACATGTCAGTAATTAAGAATTAATATGTATAATTTGGAATTTCAGGCAAATTATACCTTTTACATATACATATTATGTGCATATATGAACTATCAATATATATACATATTGAGGGCCTCCTTAAGTGCTTACAATAAACGCACACACATACTTAATGTCAATGATGTACATTTTCCATAATCCTATTTATTCCTGCCAAGTATCATACCATTATTTAAATATCAGGTTATAATAATTAATCTTTAGAAGATTCAGACAAAGAATAATTTAAACAATTTCTCAGATTCCGTTTTTCCCACGTACCCACAGAAAATCGTCACTCCTGTTTACTTAGAGTCAAAGGTCACTGGGGTTTAATGTTTATTGTAGGTAACTCTACATTGCTCGGTGTAGCTGAAGAGAAACATACTGTAGATAGATGGGGAGACAGAAAGAGACAGACAGATGCATGGACACAAGTAAGACATGGTCACTATCAATCTCAACACAAAATGTCACACAAAGACTTTTGTTTTTATCAGTTTGTTGTCAGGCTGTCGGCTCTCGCGCACACGCACGCATCTCTCATGCACGTTTTCTCCCCATCTTTCTCCAGTGCTCTGTCCGTGGCGGATTAGTAATGCTCCCCCTCTGTCACAGACTGATGCATCGGCAGAAGGAAAGAGACATGGTCAGGTCTGGGTGTGTGCCAGTCCTGAGGAGTTCACACTCAGTAGGAACTCTGATCATGATCGTTACATAAGAGCGAACGAGCCTTGTATTGTGGATCGATGTTTCGGCCATGTGATTCGTCATGATTTGGAAAGAGAATGTTCTTTGTTTCGTTTCCCAGGTGCCAAACCAGGTGCTTGCTTGTAAGAGTTCGAAACAGATTGTACCAAATAGTATTATAAGTTTGTTTCATTTTCAGGCTACTAGAAAATAAAAAAAAAATGACTAAGACCGTATCATGAATCAGATTATCTAATTGTTTTTCGACTTAGTGTTTAGTAAAGTTTTAAACTGAAACTGGCACATAGGGAAAGTTTGAGCGCACAGACCAAGTGATGAACTCATTGGCATGTTGACACACATTGTATGTGATGCATTTTACAAACTGAGACATGATGGAGATGCACAGCCAGGAGAAATTGTGTGTAAAAGTTTTACGTTTTAATCACCATTAAATAAGACTAGCCACTTCCTGGGTGAAACCACAATTGCTATAGTATTAGGCATTTGGACCTTGAAAAAATAAACCTTTTTAACCATTTTTAACAAAACTTTTCTTTTTTTATTATTTAAAAAAAAATTCTAGCATGCACTTTAGCATTAGCATTTATCTCATATAACATGAAGACATTCAAATTTTCTTTCAATCTATGGTTAGTTTAACAAGATCATTTAAATGAAAGAAATAAGACTTATAGTATTATAGTACAGACTTAAATAAGGACTTACCGTACGTTTCTTCTTCATAGATTCATCAGAAAATTATGCTAATCCAGATGTTGAACATGTAGCTTGTGAAATATTCAGAATACTTTAAATAATCTGAAATGTACATTTATCACAACCTGTAATGAACAATTCATGGAAAATGTTTCAAGCACGGGTTATTTACAAATTCAGACATTATTGCAGAAGAACAACAACAAAAAAACTTTTGATGTATTGGATTGCGACAGGTCATGTGTTTTTTCTTTACCTGATGTAATAGTTTTAATATTTTGCAGTACTTTTAATTATGTATTAAGTAAGTATAAATAATTCTTGTTTGTAAGTCCTATATTTGCTCACACCTAAATTATAACATGTAACTTATTATATTTTGCAGTACTTTATATATTATAAACGTTATATTATATGATATTATATTATATTATATTATATTATATTATATTATATTATATTATATTATATTATATATTTAATATTTTACTGAAGTTGTAAAGATTATGAAAAAAAAGTAATCAAGAATTCATTAAATTGTTAAGTTAGTATGAATTTTATTACATTTATTTAAATGAGAAATTATCATAAAATACTATTAGAAAAAATATATATTATTTTATTGCTGTCGTTTTGAGCCCCTCAAGAGGAAAAAAAAAAGAAAGACATAACAGGAGAAATAAAAACCCAAACGTTTTGTTTTGCCCAGATGTGTGAGAGTAGATCCAGGCCAATGTAACAGTCATTGCTGGACAATACACCTTATTCCTAATAATAATAATAAAACAATTGCTTATTTAGTTCCGAAGACATGGATAGCTATATAGACATTGACTCGGACACTCTGAGGGAGGAAGTTTGATCTATAGATGCTGTACTTATGTTAAGCTGCTTTACTGAAACAAAACAAGTGACTTAACTGATACATGACTCCAAATATGAGATTTTATTCCCCATCCTTATCCTTACCCTTAGAATACGTTTCAGGAGACACACAATAAACACTTATATAAGTGTAGTAAGTCATCCCTCGGTAGGAGAGAGTGGTGGCCAAGTAGGAGGACATGCTTTGAGGGGGTGATGGTGTGCTCACACCTACTCTTCCTCCGGTCTCATCTGTGCTCGAGCGCTGCGTTCTGGCTCGGCACATGCACCGGGGCGAGAAACTTCACGACGACTTCAATAGAAACACAGTCATCATGAAACAGCAGGTGACAAGGAGGTGATGATCTACACGCCATTGAAGAAGTGAAAGCGCTGAACCTGATCCAGGTTTGATCTAGTAACACACTTGTAGCATTTGGAGCATCTTAAACCATAAATGATATTTCGGTTAATATCTTAAATCAAATACAACAAGCTCATGCAGCCCTGGATCTGTTTGTTGTCAGTAATGTCACCTCATTTCAAAGTGTATATTTCATTTTACTGAAAACTTTTACATGGAAGTCTTGCATATTTCATGTGCGGGTCTTTAAAAACTGACAACAGATCGGCTGCAGACTGACAGCGTATGAGCACGTTAACATCAACGGGAAAAATTTGAGTGGGTTTATATCTGAAATGTTTTATTCAAGACCTTGAACGACAAGTTATTTACGAATCAAAAATCTGCTCTGTTTTTTTCCTTTGTGCAGCATGACATGTTCAAATAAAACGTAAACTTTTAAACTATTTTATGGGAAGATGATCACGATATGTAATCGCTGTTTATGAAACTAAATTTGTCATTATAGGACCATAAACAGGAGTATAAGCGAACATAAAAAAAACTAGCGAATAAATATTTGATGCAAACAAGGTAGAGGCAATATAACAGTAGAAACAAGACAAGAATATCAATGCTTTCTTCAATTGTGTGGGCAAGTTAAGCCCAGCTCCGCATTCATTTAGGAACTGCTGTGGAGTTGTTTTTTTTAGTCACTGGACTCGGAACTCTTAATGCTTCAGCATATCAAGACATTTTGGACAATTTCATGCTTCCGACTTTGTGGGAACCGTTTGGGGACGGCCCCTTCCTGTTTCAACATGACTGCGCACCAGTGCACAAAGCAAGGTCCAGAAAGATGAGTGAGTCCTGACCTCAACCTGATAGATCACCTTTGGGATGAATTAGAGTGGAGTGGAGACTGTGAGCCAGGCCTACTTGTCCAACATCAGTGTCTGACCTCACAAATGCGCTTCTGGAATAAACACGCTCCTAAACCTTGTGGAAAGCTTTGCCAAAAGAGTTGAAGCTGTTATAGCTGCAAAGGGGCGGAGCCAACATCATAATAAACCCTATGGATTAAGAATTGGATGTTACTCAAGTTCATATGCATGTGAGGGCAGGCGTGCGAATACTTTTGGCAATATAGTGCATATTTCCATATTTTGTATATTTGTACAGCCATTATTGTGTATATTTTGTATAGCTAGGTTTTTAAAAAATATTTTTTATATCCTATATTTTATATTTTGTTCTTTTTCTCTGCAGTTTTTCTATATTCTAGAAAGGAGGTTTTTATATTTTATTCTTTATTCCATTCCCTAATTTATTTTTATTTCTATTGATAATTTAGATTTTAAGGTCACGAGCGGTCGTGTAAGCATTTCACTGCATAGCGTACTGTGTATGACTGTGTATGTGACAAATAAAATTTGAATTTGATATTCTGTAAGCCTTTGCATGATCATTTATGACTTCTGTATTCAATCATAAACATAAATAGTAGCAGCGAAACGATGCAAAGACCAGACTAGGATATTAATAATAGTCATTATTGGTGGGCCAACCATACAAAATTCTTGTTTTTTTCCATACCTTTACATAGCACATGGATATTCCTCCTTATCTCTAAGTCTTTAGCACTTGCCATGGCTAATGATGTAAGTGCAGGTCAGAGACATGGCAAGCCACATTTTTTGGGACCATACAGATCACGGGCAAGAATCATGAAATAAGGAACTGGACTTTACTTTGAAAATGATTCTTACTGCCTTTCAGCCCCAAGATGAGAGGTGATTGTCAATAACAAGGCGATTGTGTCTGTCCGGGGCTTTTTGCCCTTACTTTAAGCTTCCCTGGATAGGTTTCTCCTCTAAATAGATAAACTTAAAGGCATTTTTTCTCCAGTTCTGACTGAAAAAGACAAACGCTCAGGATCGTCAGTCTATTAAAGCCCTGCTCTGAAGTGAAAAAGTTGCAGCTTGTTTTCAGAGGCCAGTTTGGTGCACGGCTGTTCATCTGAACATACCATGTGACTCATGATATGCGCTAAACGTCCAAATGCACTGAGTAAGCGGCTGCGCATGCCAGCTGGAGAGGACAAGACGGGCCACAAGCGATCATTGACTCAGAGGGTGTGTTCGCGAGTGGTCGTGGGTGTATGTTCAAAAGTACGAGCATTTATGCTACTCTTGTGCGATATTTTGCAACACTATTTTCCTCCCAGGTGAATCTGAATCCCAGTTACCCAAAACATTTTACGCATGCTGTCCCATTGAGTGTTTGCAGTCATATTCTGAAGTGTTTTATTCCTTATAGTAATTTGCTCATGCTAACACTCACTCATCGTTTATGCCGCTTTATCTATCCCAGGACTTAGGGCATGAGGCGGGTACACCCTAGACAGGTGCCAATCCATCTCACAGCACAGACACATAAATAGGCTAATCTGTATGTCTGTGGGAGGAAACTGGAGTAACCAGAGGAAATCCACCAAGAACAGGGAGAATATGCAAACTCCAGGCACACAGACCCTAGGCGGGAATCAAACCAGGACTCTGGAGGTGCAAGGCAACGGTGCTGAACACTAAGCCACTGTCCTGCACTCATGCTATTTATTTATTTATTTATTTTATTTTATTTAAT
Source organism: Clariallabes melas (assembly GCA_030014275.1). NCBI lineage: Eukaryota > Metazoa > Chordata > Actinopteri > Siluriformes > Clariidae > Clariallabes > Clariallabes melas. The sequence goes on from JAQMYI010000018.1 coordinate 19,199,062, forward strand.
AAAGACATCTTACTTTTAAATTGTTTGCAGTTAAATTCAGTGTGGTGGAATGTCCTTTCTGCACAAACTGTTTGTCTCTTGTATTGGATTTTGTGGAAAAGGAGGTGGAGCTGAGCACTTCCCACTTCTGACAAGAGCAACTTCTATTAGGGCAGTGGTGGCTCAGTTGGTTAAGGCTGTGGGTTACTGGGTTACTGATCGGAAGGTCGGGGGTTCGAACCCCAGC
>JAQMYI010000018.1:19334586-19349490 GCA_030014275.1 Clariallabes melas
TGACAAGTGGGGCTTGAAAATTCGCTCACCCCCTTAAGTGGGGAATGACAGAAAAAGTTTGAGAACCACTGACTTAGACTAAGACAAAAGCAATGGATTTATTTATTTATTTGTTTATTTATTTATATTTTCTTGGGGCAATGATCAATGTTTTTTTTTTTCTTTCAGATTTCCAAATGGTAAAAATGGATGTCGGTTAATGGTAAATGTATCACTATATTAACAAATACCAAAAAGGAGACAAAAAAAAGTCATATAAAATGCAAATTTTTGTGTGTAGTTGGGCATTAGAACCACATTTTCTTTTCTTGTGTTATGCTACAAAACAGTTGGAAAGTCGTTCCATGTAAAGACACAGCACCACTGCAACCGAATGGTACCAAAATGGTCACGCAAAACATTAAAAGAATTAAAGGTTTTAGCTGTCTTTCACATGTAGTCTACCAAATGAGTGCCAGTCTCATGTAGTCAGTTACAAACATAGCTTGGACTTCAATACATCTTTATACATGACTTCATCAATAATCATACAAAACATTCACCCACCGGGGACAGGCCAGCCCTCAGCTCCAAATATGAGATATTATCGTTGTAGAGTTGCAGGAGACCCTGGTAAATGTAATCTTTAAAAACAGGTGCATATTTAAACAGCCCTGAGATTGAGGCGAAGATTTGTTCAAACTGATTCCACACTTCATCCTGAGTTGGGTACGCCACATCTGGGTCCTCGGTGAACAGTGTGAGGTTCCGCATTAAACTGAAAATAAAATGTGTGCAAGATTAGCCTGACCTTAGACAACGATCTCTAATGTTCTTCACATATCTGGGCTTCAGGGTTGGCTGGCTGGATGGGAACAAGTTCTCAAGAAACACACAAGTTTGTGTAGAATATTTTGGCTGTAATTCTAAAAGATATGTTTGGTGCAAAAACAAAACAGCTTATTAGACAAAGAATAAATTCACAGTGAAGCATGGTGGTGGCAGAACCATGCCATGGAGACACTTCTCTTAAGCAGGGACTGGGGCTCTGGTGAAATCCCCTTAATTGACTTAATGACGACATTTAGTCAAATGCAGCTTTCTTTTGCTTGAGCTTCATATGGGACTTGAACCCTTATATGGGAATTTTTGAAACCTTGATGATTGTGTGCATGTCATTTATGACGTGTACAAATTTGTGCACGGAAAATTTGGTTTGTTTAATTGCTGTTTGCTTTATGCATGTACTGTATGTATGTGTGTGTGTGATCATTTAAATGTCTTTTTCCTCTGCCTTTGTTAGAGTGAATATCCAGTTCTTGCTGAAATGCGCGTATAAACTTTTTGTATGTGTTGATGTTTCTCACACATCTTTGTAATATTCTTTTCCAGTTCAAAAGCAACATTTTACGGTGTGACATTTCCTTGCTCTCTATGGTTGACACTTGTTCTCTGTGTCTCTGGGGTTTCCACTTAGCATGTCATCGATGGCTCATTCTTAACCGTTCTTTGCCCTCATGCTGCATGGATTCTTCCTTTGGCCTGATTCCATCCTCCAGACTCTGCAGGCGCAGGCAATGGCCCGCCCTCAGCTCCAACACCGGCAGCATCTGCAGGAGGGGATCTAATGGGAGGTACTGTACCTCTGCTCCTCACTCACTTGTGTGTCATTCTTCCATCGTAATTGTCCTGTGACGTATATTTGAGCTACAGCGCCCTTGTGACCGTATACTAACCGGATGAGTGTGCCGTGTATAAGTTACATCATGTTACTGACTGTGTGTGTGTGTGTGTGTGGTACCGTGGCATTGCTTGAACCAGTGTGTGTGCTGTTTTTAAAAGCTGACGATTGCGTGAGTGAGACATTTCAGTTGCTGTGTTGTGGTTTTTGCTGTGTTTATATGGCATAGTGTGTTGGAGTGGGTGAAGGCAAGCTGTCTGTTCACTGTCCATGCCAGTAAATGCACCGCCATTTGTGTATTTAAAGTCTCTGAGAACTTCCTGCTTAATGCTGAATTCCTCTGTACTGCTCTCTCTCTCTCTTTTTTTCACATCACTCTTCCTCATGATATGCCAAATTTCCCTTCATCATTCATTGCTTTGATCATGTTCTCAACTTTCTTTTATCTACATTTCCATACTGTTTGCTTTTCATGTCATGGTTTAATTGATTTATTCTCCTTCTATGCTTCCGCCATGATTTCTTTCATCGCCTCTTATCTCTCTCTCCAATCTTGGTCTGGGTCATTGCTTGCTTCCTCCTGTGCTACGGTGAGTCCTGATGCTCCTACATAAGCTGTTATTCCACAATGCATGACTGCATTGCAGTAAAATAGCCAGTCCTGGCTCTGTGACAGTAACTGAGTAGACAATAGAGGGGGAATCGAGGCCTGTGTGCCAGACTAGCCAGGCTGTTCTAGACATGTCCAAACTCGTGTGTCCAAACCAATTACTAGATAAGATGGAATGGATACAAAACACTGGATAAAACGGATGAACATGATGGATGGGTGGATACATGGATGAATGGATGGACATATGGATGGTTAAAATGATTGATGGATGGATAGACTAGATAGATAAATGGATGAACTGAGGAATGGATAGAAAGTTTGGAGAAATACAGTAGATAAACGAATGGATGGATGGATGGATGGATGGATGGATGGATGGATGGATGGACAGGCAAATGGTTTGGATACTGAACTGAACTGCCCTGTAGGAATAGATAGATGGATGGATGATTGGAAGAAAGGATGCCTGGATAATCTAACAATGGATGTATGTATGGATGAATAGATAGATGGACAAAATAATGGATTTTGTATAGATGGATTAAATGATGGATGGACTAACAAATTGCTAGATGGATTGATTGAAGGATAGATGGATAATTATGGATATATGAATAGCTGGATGGATAGAATTAGTTAAACTGAAGAGATGCTTTGGATGGATGGTAGATGGATGGATGCATGAACTTAAATGATAGACAGATGGTTAGGTAAATGGTTTGGATACTGAAATGAGCTGCCTTGGGTGGGTTGGGGGAACTGGATTGTGGAGAATAGATGTAACTAGATATTAGTGATGAATGGATGGAATGGAAGGATGGACGATTGGATGGATAATGAAGCAATGGGTAGATGGACAGATGAATGGCTGGATGGGATAGAATGGATTGCATAGGTGGAGTGGAATGGAAGGATGCTTTGGGTGGATTGGTGTACACCGTTCGGCCATTACTTTAACACCACCGCCATGAGAATTGAATATCATTGATTATCAATTACATACCAGTAAGCTATTGACAGGAGTACGGGCACCAAAGGCTCATGTATGGCTGTGGGGAACAAAGTCCAGCCTCTCTGGTCCAATCCCACAGAAATACCAATGTAGAACAACTTGCTGAAAAAGGTCAGTGCTGTTTGGGTTAGAAAACTATCAGAACACCAGCGCATCACAGCCTGCTGCGTATGGTGCTTAGCTGGCAAAAAGTTCAAGGTTGATGATCCAGACTGCAAATTAATCAGACCTCAATCTGATCCATGGAGATCCTGCTAACATCCTGGTTTCCCGGTGGGGTCAGAGCTGTTTTTGCAAGGGGAACCTACACCATATTGGGTGTAATGTTATGTGTTATGGCGGATCGGTGTACGTGGTGATTTAATGAATGTCTTAATATCATGTTAAACATTTGAATACTTTAAATGTTTCTGTAGTGTTTCAGTCTGATTATGTAGCAGGGTTTAGAATGTTGTGGTGTGATGGTGGTACGTCTGTAGAGTGAGTAATGTGCTGTGGAACTGTACAGTTGGTGTTGTCGGTGCTATATTTAGGTCTCTGTGTGAATTTTATTTATTTGTGCATTTATAACATACTGTAGTTTTATAACAAATCAGTGTCTAGTCTGGATACAGTAATAGATACATGTCACGATTGTCCAGTTTTGAATAGTTATGAATTCTCTCTTCGTCTCTCCAGCGTTTGGTGGATTGGGGGATTTACTCATGCCAGCCATGGCTCCTCAGCCGGCCGCCGCAGCACCCATGGCGGCCTCACCAGTTAAACCAGTGGGTGGGGATCTGGACTCTACTATGGCCAGTTTAGCTGGAAGTAAGTTTCAGTTCAGTTGAGCACAAATTCAGCTTCAGGCATGTTAAGTACATAATGAGGAAGTCAACATTTAATGCATAGATTATATGTGTTTTAGGAAGTACTATTGAATTTCTAATATGTGTGTATGTTGCTCTCTTTCAGATCTGGGAATGGGGACTCAGAAGCCGTAAGTCTCTCACACACAGTTTGTAATTTTTATTCTCTTTTTTCCTTCTATTTGTAGTTCCTAATCCCTGTCTCCTTCTCTCTCTCTGTCTCCTTATCTTTCAGGGGAGAAGCAGCAGGAGGGGCAAACTGGCAAGCGCAGGTAGCAGCCCCTAGCTGGGGCATGCCCATGGTAAATGTTGTGTTGTCATGTAGTCCTGCGGCATGGCGTAGTGCAGCATGGCTTTGGGTGGCATGGCGTGGGGTCAGTCACATGACCCTCGTTTCCTCTGGATTTTCTGGATCCTTCTACAAGCTGATCACATCTATACCATAATATTATGAGGGAAAAAACAACCCTTAAAAAAAAAAAAATCGAGCCGGTATTAAACTTTAGCCATTTTTGGGTATACAAGAGGCATTCAAGTCAAAACGAGAATTTTGATTGTGCAGAATAACAGAGCACAGTTCTGTCTCTATATTCCTGCCTGCTTCACGTTTGAAACCCTGGCCTCCCAGGAACTCCTTTAATGGCCCAAACATGTGGAAATGGCACATTGCTGTGAGACTGTACAGAGAAATGTGGCAATAACTTCCAGTCGTGTTCCTGTAATGTGCAAGTGGTATTGATGAATAATAGTATGAACAGTTCCCTCATTCTGTATGGACAGATGCGACTCTTTCACAAATGGTGACAATTTTCCCGCCGTTTTTCAAGGATCAGGCGTTCCACTTGCTGAATGTTCACGGGAACAAGTACACTGGGCTCCGAGCCACTTCCGATTTCAGAATCGTCATTCACAGACATACGGCCTTCTTTAAAACATTTGCACCATTAAAATATTTTAATGTTGCTAAGAGTCTCATCACCGTATTCTGTAAATGTCAATCGGTTTTACACCTTCATTTCATCACAAGTCCCGCTTTGACTTGAACGCCCTGGTATAATAAAAAATATGATGTAAAATAAGACATCATGAAAAGCACCAATAATAATATAAATAATAATAATAGTAATAATAATAGTAATAATAAATAAATAAATATGTGTTTTTATTTGCGATATACAGATCAGCGCATCTTTCCCTGATAAGTCAGGCTTTCTGACTGCTGCTTGATCTACACAAGAATTCTGTACTTTAACTACACATTAAAGTCATATTCTGGTAATAAAAGCTTTATTCAAGTTTGCAAATCATATTTCTGATTCTGATTTTACACTGGAAGAAAAAATTTTTTTTAGCAAATAAAAATATCTTGAATGTATTCATATGCATTTAACAGTTCCAATTATAAGATCACAAGAAACACATTTCCCGCCATTTTTATGGATGATGTTAAGCATGATGTTTTCTCATTCTACTGGCAGGTTTTTGCTTATTTTGCTTAAAACATAAGCCATGTGATCTGCCAATAGACAAAAACCTATTTCAGGCTTTAAATGGTTAGACATGGGCTTATAATATAATCTTATAACTGGAAATACTTGCTAATGTTAACAGCATTCGAAATATTTCCACTTGGTAAGTTAAAATCTTTTGCAGTGTGCATATGGCTTTACATGCAGCGTGGCAAATCATGCAGTTTTGCTGCTTAAGTAGAGGAGCGTGATAACTCCAGGTGCTGATCAAACCCTCTTTCTCCTACTCTACACTCAAATATGTTGTAATTAGTAATCATGCATGACAAAGACAAAAAACAAAAAAGAAACTTGAGTATGTTCTCTTGCTCTTGGTGATTTCAAAAATAACCTTCAAGTGAATTAGAGACGTGTGTCCCCTTTTTGTTTTTTTATGTGTGTTTTTGTGTTGTGTAGTTCATTTTGTATTAATTTCAACTTCCCTCCCTTATAATAAACACCCGTCATAGCCTGTGCCCTCCATGGTCTCTCCTCTCATGGGGTCCCAGTTGCGATTTAGCATGGTAAGAACGTGTACGTGTGTCTTCCCGAGTGTTTGTGTGTATCAAGTCATATGTGTGATTCACACCCTGTCTGTCACACACAGCCCGGTGCGGCAGGCTCGACTCCCATGATGTTCCCCCAGCAACCTATGATGAGACCGCAGTTTCCTGCTGGAGGAGCACCTGGAGCACCGGTACCATAACCACACACACACACACAGACATACAAACACATGCACTACTCTAAAATTTCAGTGCACTGTAATTATTAAATACAACTGTGTGCCATTATTGGCAAAATAAATTATTTTAAGAAAACAGCATTGTATTAGCGTGCAGTGAGAAGAGAACATTTGATTTCTGATTATTCTTTTGTGAGCGACTGATCAAACACAAAGCTAGAACAAAGCAGTGTCCAAAGCTTGTTTGATATAAAAAAGAGCATCTAAGAACTAGAGGCTGCTTATTAGTGATGGGAAGTTTGGATCCTTTTAGTGACTCGGTTCTTTAAATCTTGTTCATCAAAATGAACGAATCTTTTTTTGAGTCATTTCGTTCATTTCGTTCTTTTCAGCAGAAATAAAATAAAATGTTACATTTTCAATAAACAGACGTCTACATACACAGATTTTGGCTATAGTTCCAGTAATGAAAATATGTTTTCATTATTGTATATGTATTGTAGGTTTACAATTCAGCTAAGGACATATTATGATAAACAGAATGAGCAGCTCACCTCTCATATCTTCTGGTCTGAATCATTCGTTCTTTTGTCACGTGACTCCCCAAAAAGCTATGCAGTGCATTACACTGGAAACAGAATTCAGCGGTTCTTCTCATGAGTCTTCTAGTCCAAGTCGTTCGTTCTTTTAAATCTATTGCACTGCGTAGCGTCTACAGTATGGGAGTCACGTGACAAAAGAACGAACGATAAACTTGCTAGAGTTATGAACATGGCCTAGGTTGTGTTATATCAATAAAGAATTTTTTGTAATGTAGGACGGAATTTTTCCGGATTTTATCTTAACTCCATCCATCCATCCATCCATCCATCCATCCATCCATCTATCTATCTATCTATCTATCTATCTATCTATCTATCTATCTATCTATCTATCTATCTCATAAGTGATTAGAGGAATTATACAGTTATACTGTATCATCTACTAAAGGGTCAGATTCTGTGGTATAAGGCAAATAGTGGTTTGCACTTCCAGGATCATGGGTTCGATTCCCGTCTTGGTGTCTGTGTGCATGAGGTTTGCATGTTCTCTCAGTGTTTACTCTGGTTTCCTTCCACAGTGACTGTGCAGATTAGGCTAATTGACATTCCCAATTACCCATAGCGCGTGAATGTTGATCAGAGGTCCTTCCTACGGTCGTAAAAATTGGAAAAAATTCAATAGTCACCATTGGTCTCCCCAGTCCGTAGGTGGACTACAGAGGCTCCTAGATTGATGGAGATGGAAAACACTATAGGACATGCTGTTACTGGAAAATACTCACCTGCACCCTAGGCTATATTAGCTAGCTTAAATATTCAGACGCATACTGTAAACCAAGTAACATGATTAATGATCATTTGCAAAATCTAATCTTAACCATAATTCATATGACAGACTTTTCCACATTACTTGGCTTTGTAATTGATTACATGTCCATTTATTTCCAACTTAAAGAACGAGATGAGCAGATTTTACGTCTCCACTTTGCGCTCTGCATTTTTAATAGGATCTCCAAAGAAATCTGTGTGCTTACACATGTCTCAGGAAACAGATACCTACAGTATCAGGAAACGATGACTGATATGAAATCTTATTCCAGTAAATTCAGTCAGTCAGTCAGTTTTTTTTTTTTTTTTTTTTTTTTAAAGAAAGCTCACGTCCAAGAAACTATGGAGTATGTGCGCTGTGCAAACTCACGAAACTGTTCTGCTTACAGTCAAAGAAAGGGAGTTTCTGTGCACGAAGTATGAAAGTGTGTGAGAAAGAGAACGTCCGCCAAACAGGCAGAATCTCTGAACAAGCGCTATTTCTTTTGGCGTGTGGTTAAAGCTTTCCACTGGCATGCAGTTCTGGTAAAAGATACACCCACTGGCTCCATGTCCATGAACTGAAGGAGTTTCTGTATTCGTCAAAAGTTGAGACATTTCAGTATTACAGAATCAGTTGTGTTCTCTTTAAGCCATAGTGATTACAGAGAAGAGAGATAACATCATGTTTACTAAATGCTATCGTCATATCTAATCATTCTCAGACGAGTTCCAGATGCTAGGACATATAGAATCTGTTCCTGGCAAGATGATTATTATATTGCTTATTATATTTTTTGATTTGATATCTGTTACTAGGCTTCTTGTAGCTGTAAAATGTATATGGTATAGTCTATGATTATATTTCTGTAATATAATTCTCTGAAGTGTTTTATTCTTAGCATAAAACTAGAATAACTGTTATTTATTTATTTATTTATTTTTATTGTCTTTTACAGTTGAAAGGAAAAAATGGTGAAGAATTTGAAATGTGCGAAAAAAAAAAAACATTATTACATATTTTCAATTTATGGTGGAAAGTATAAGGGGTGTCAAAACCAGACAAACCTGGACTTTTCATTGTGCAGAATAACAGAAGAGCGTGAAATCTCCCTTCATTTCTCAATATAATCTCGTGCTACACTAATGCTTGGATATCATTAAGGTAGAAAGTTTTCTCAGTATGCCGGAGCCATGATTGGACTGCCTGCTTCATGTCTGAATCACTGGTCTCCCAGGAACTACTTTAATCTCCTGAACGTGTGGAAATGGCTTGGAGCGAGGTCAGGACTGTACGTGGGATGTGGCAATAACTCTTCTGTAAATGTCAAACGCCTTTATGCTTTTGTTCGCAAGAAATTTTATCATCTTTTTTTTATCATCAAGTCCCGGTTTGGCTTGAACGGCCCTCTTATATGATAACATGATAACTAACAGGATAACAAAGCTCACAAGGCTCATAATTAAAATAGAAATGTATATATCATGCATATAAAACATGCAAGAAACAAACTAACTCTGACATTTGGGTAAGAAATGGGCAGGCTTTTGGCACGAGAAGGCGACATGAAGTTAACAAGAAAACCACAGCATCTTATAATATTCCAGAATTCCACCACATTTTATAAAAACGTTCTTTGGAATTTTATTTATTAGATATATAATTACTTCAAACTTAGATTTTTGTCCTCTTTTTCTCTTCTCAGTGTGTCAGGGAGGGAACAACAGACTGACTATGCTGACCACGGAAGACGATCACTACCAGAACATGGTGAAGATGTACAGCAACTGCACCATAATCCTGGAGAACCTGGAAATCACATACACCATGCCACACCATGATCTGTCTTTTCTCAAGGTACGAGGATTTCTTACAAGCTGTCTTTTTGAGATTATACAAATCGTCTGACTTTGCCTGGAAATAAACACACTTCAGATTGAAGAGCGAAGTCTGATTTTGTTATATTCCACATAAACCAATCTTGTGATATTTACAATATCGGAGAGTAGCATTTTCTGACAGCCATAAGTTACGTTCTTGTGACATTCCAAATGTGGATGTGACACTTAAACGGCAGTTCTGTATAGCAATGATGACTGGATTTTAAATAAAAATCAATCAATCAGTATTATCAGGCATTTAGTAGAGTTAGGCGGCATGGTGGTGTTAGTGGTTAGCACTATCGCCTTGCACCTCCAGGGCCTTGGTTCGATTCCCACCTTGGGTCTTTGTGCATGGAGTTTGCATGTTCTCCCCGTTCCTGGTGGGTTTTCTTCCACAGTTCAAAGACATACAGATTATGCTAATTGGCGTCCCCAAATTGGCCGTAGTGTTTGAGTGTTGACTGGAGGACCAGGGTTATGAAAATGGGAATAAATACAATGGTCACCATTGGTCTCCACGGCCCCTAGTTGGACTACAGAGGTTTCTACAGTCCATGGATAGAGGTGTAATTTGGCAAAAACTGACTATATGTGATGCTATTTGCAAAAGATGCCTGGACCCCAGAGATCAGTGCTTGAATGTAATTAAAAGCCAGAATGTTGAAAGTTAAAAAAAAAAAAAAATGTTAAGTGCCTGAATCTGTTTCCCTACTTATCTTAGCTTCAGCAGGCAAGCTAGCTTAATGTTTAGCTAACACTCCTATTGGGATCTATAATTACACACACACGCACACTCACACACACACACACATGTGCACACACACCTTAGATAGGAATGAAGATTTCCCATGAACAATATATGGTTGTGAGAATTACAGCGTTTAAAGAGGAAATGTACTGCTTTTGTTGAGCTATAGGATTGTCAGCAACATTTCTTTGTTTTTCTTTAGACCATTGAAGAAGTCGGAGGCCATGTTCTCATAGCTGTGAGCCAAGCGCCAGTAATCCCGCTGGACAACCTGCGCATCATCCGAGGCCATTCGCTGTATGATAATGAATTTGCCTTGGCAGTCCTGTTAAATAATAACCAGAGCACAGGCATAGGAGTGAATTACCTGTCGCTCAACAGTCTCACTGGTACGTCATGAGTCATGTACCGGTCATAAATGTTCCAAAAACCGGTTAGAGAAAATTGGTGGATGATGTCATTGTGGTGATGGTGTACCATTGTAATGAAATCAGAATGTAGTATTACATTGTTAATGGGTGAATTAAAGGTATTGATGCTTATAATTTTTTATATATACAGTATATACTTTTGAATAAAATCTTAAGATCAGGGAAAACATTCCAAGTATTCGCATTTTGCACTGGTGGATCATAACCTGGTTGTATATGATAACTTCAAACTTCAAAGATCAGCCTTTGAACAGCCCGACGCCACCGGCTTTTTCGTCCCATAACTCTTAGGATCTTTTAAGAAATAAAAAATGTCTTACTGCGTCCAACTCCGGCAGCAATTGCGCGTTGCGAGAACTCTTGATTGTGCAGCTCAGCAATTCTGCCACGATCAAAACCAGAACTTTTTATCAGCTGATCACCAGCATGTTTGAGATTAAATGCAGTTTCTCTCTATTTTTTGTTTCTTCTTTGGTCATTTTGAAGAAGTACTTACAACGATCCCCCAGTGCGAAGTGCTAGGTTTACTAGTTACTGCTCGGTTTTTGTACACTGTAACTTTTTATACTGTAGTTAAAAAGACTATAATTAACATAACTATAAATAATCTATACACTTTTAATGTAATTTATCTATAATCTAATGCATTGTCAGCGCTTTATTCTCAATTATGCATTTCTTTGCACATTCAAAGTTAAAATTTTAAAATGATGGTTTAAAAACATCCGCTGTAATAATGATGTACTTCACAATACCAACATAACATTTCCAGTTACAAATACATAAATAAATGTTTAAATACATAAATGAATGTTATTATTGCCAATATTTCTACCTTTTTTTTTTTTTGGAACATTCTTAGGAAATGTGACAGATTAAACACTCCTGAAATCAAGTTTCTAAAACTGTCAACTTCCAAAATGTCCTATTTTAAACTGATCTCATCAATGTGCAACTTAAATTACTCTGTGATTTTAATTTATTTTTTTCATGCCTTTGTGATCCCTTTTAATACGTGAATTCTTCTTCTTAAGAAATACTCCGTGGCGGTGTGAAGTTTCACAGCAATGCTTTCTTATGTAACGCGGAAACCATACAATGGGCCGACATTGTCCACCTGAAGAGCAATCCTATAATAATCGAACATCAGAACACCTCAAAAGCAAACTGTGAGCACTCGTTCTTTATTGTTCAATATTCGTCCCCTTGGTCTTTCCACTGATTTTTTAAAATATAAAATTCCTTCTTACTTCCTTTTTTTTTTTTTGCTTACAGGCAAAAAGTGTGACAAAAGCTGTTACAATGGCTCGTGTTGGGGTCCAGGTCCTGCAAACTGCCAGACTTGTAAGTAGTAAATATTAGGGCGGAGTCAAATAATAAAATGAAGCGTTTCCTGTTTTACGGCTCATAAATGCTACGCAGATTGAAACACGTTTATGTGTTTAAATGACCCCTGAATATAGACGTCGTTGCCGAATCACCCGTAAAAAAATCACGGCAGGATCTTCCCATACAGGACGTAAACTACTGACTCCCTGCTGCTAATGATGCTGTTAGAGGTATCGTCAGGGGTCCAGGCACCGCCCTTCAAAACGAACCTCTAATCCACTTCCTAGTCGCTTAATTTCCTCGACATTTGTAACTTGCACTTCATTTCATGAATATGCATAAGTCTGAACGACGAGTTTCTGAATTGCTGATATCTGCGGTGCCTTGCAAAAGTATTCGCACCCCTTGAACGTTTTCACATTTGCTCACGTTACAACCACAATTTCATGTGATAGACCGACACAAAGTGTCACATAATTGTCAGTCAACTTCCAGAAGTCAGTCTAAAAATACGGCCGCAAAGGAATGTGTTTGATTTAGAGTTTTCAGTTTGTTCAGCCAGGACGTGAGTCTCCTCGGTCTGTTCCTGGCACAGAGACTGAGAGACTTTCGGGGACATCCTGTACATGTTTAACCTAATCCAACCTACTTATACAGCACCAGTTAAAAGTGTGGACACGAGTTTGGATTGATTTTTTCTACAATTTCGAACAATACTAATGATTTCCAAATTATGAAATAACACATAAGGCATTATGTAATTAAGTAACAACCACAACAAACAACAGTTGTTATTTTAGGACGTGAAGGTCAGCTGTTTCTGGAACAAGTTCTTGCAAGAACAGTATCGTGTCAAGTGCATTTGCAAACCCCATCAAGCACCAGGACGAAACTGTCTCTCGTGAAGACCTTCCATTCATTTAGACTTACCAGCTTCAGAAATCACCAATTAACAACCAGCACCTCCGATTAGAGGCGTTATGAAGGATTTACAGATTTTACAGTATTGTTTTACAAGAAATAAAAATCAGGAACGACCATGGTGCTAGAAGGGGTGTCCAAACGTTCGCCTCGTTTTTAAATGCCTCTCTTTCTAAAATGCAATGCTTGATTTGTGTGTGTGTGTGTGTGTGTGTTTGCAGTCACAAAGCTGACATGTGCTGAGCAGTGCTCTGGAAGATGTAAAGGCCCCAAACCCAGCGACTGCTGCAACGAGCACTGCGCGTCCGGCTGCAAAGGCCCGAGACCTACAGACTGCCTGGTAACATTCACAAGCACTCAGAAAACACTTCACTGTCTGCGTAGTTGAAAATGCAGGATTTACGTTGCTCACCGTGTGCTGTTTATATCACGACTCCCTGTGAGGTTTAGTTGCTGGACTGACCTTTGAAAGTCGGATGAAGAAGCAGAATCCTTCTTAAACTCTGTCAAACCACGACGGAATTCCATGTCGCATTTTATCTTCTGTCATTAAAATATGTTAGAGTTGTAGATTTTTATTGAATTTCTTTTATCTTCCATGTTTTTTTATATTTATCTATCATTTTGTAAATCTAGTAGTTCTTGTTCTTGGCCATCTCTAGAGAATCTCCTTCCGAAGCATAACCAGATTTCTTTTGTTTTCCCAACCAGTTTTTTCAATGTTGGACCCGAACATAACCTACTGTACATTAAAGACTTTTATAATTCATGGTTGGTTCGACAGCTAATAATACCATGTTAAAGTGGATCCAGTTTGAAGCTGGTAATGTAAACGGTTACTTACTATTCTCCAACACTTATTTATTGTTGACCCTGTTTCTTAAAAGCTTTTTGTACCTTCGAGTTTGGAAGCAGCATACACTCTACTGAGACGTCTGTACTGCTGTGTGTACATTGTGGCTGAATCTAGTGGTTTCGTGATTAAACATCGGCCAGCAATCGCAGCGCCCCCGGCTCTGAGCACAGCTGGAGGAAGCGTAATCTCTGGGGCAGTAAGGAAATGCTCGGTTATCAGAGCTAAGTGTGTGTGTGTGTGTGTGTGTGTGTGTGTGTTGCAGGCCTGCAGGGACTTCCAGGATGATGATACTTGCAAAGATGCATGCCCTCCTCTTATGCAATACGACCCCAACAAACACCAGCTGGCCCCTAACAAGGACGGGAAGTACAACTTCGGGGCCACGTGTGTAAAGAAGTGTCCACGTAAGATTCGGTTCATTCGGTCAGATGGATTTAGTTATGAAGAGTATGAGGGCGGAAGATTGTCAGTGGAACCGTATGATCTTTTTTAGGAAACATATCATTATTGTTGCTAGATTTGGAAGCTTCTTATTTACCTTAGCAACACAAGGTTACTATTGTAAGCAATGACCAATCACTGATCGCCATTGTTCCCTTTGATCAATCACTGAACACAATGGTTCCCAATAAAACAATAAATGATTTCCCAATTGCCAATTCTCAAGGATTATTTCCAATTTTTATTGGGGTTATTCCCAATGACCAATTACTCATCATATTTTTTTGACCAATCGTCTGTCACAATTGTTCCCAAAGTCCAATAACTGATCACTGTTGTACTTAAAGACCAATCACTGATCAACATTGCTTCCAAAGACCAATCACTGATCACCGTTGTTCTCAAAGACCAATCACTGATCACCGTTGTTCTCAAAGACCAATCACTGATCAACACTTTTCAAAGACCAATCACTGATCAACACTTTTCTAAAGACCAATCACTGATCAACATTTTTCCAAAGACCAATCACTGATCAACACTTTTCCAAAGACCAATCACTGATCAACACTTTTCCAAAGACCAATCACTGATCAACACTTTTCCAAAGACCAATCAC
>JAQMYI010000018.1:19359689-19379760 GCA_030014275.1 Clariallabes melas
CTATTCAGGGTCGCGGGGGACCTGGAGCCTATCCCAGGAGGCTTAGGGCACAAGGCAGGGTACACCCTGGACAGGGTACAATAATGAGTTTAAAAAAAAAAAAAAAAACATTGGTTAAATGTTGTTTAGACAGACAATCAAGCTCACTAGCTGACAATTTTATTTGTACAAAGAATGAACTGTTACAGTATATAGTCTATCTCTGTTTGTACAGTATCTGTTTATCGTTATTTTAAAAAAATACATTTAAATACATCAAACTTTAAATATAGAAATAACTGGAAAAATACACTTTAAACATAGAACATTAGAATATCTAAAAAAAAAAAAAAAAAATACACTCTAAAAACCCACATTGTTGGGTTGTTTATGCTGGGTCAAAATTCTGGGTTATTTCAGGTACTTTAAACACATTGTTGTGTTGCTCATGTTGGGTCAAATCAGATGTAGTGAGTCATTTACAAATGAACACCTGGTTGGGTTATTTTGACCCAACAACTGGTTTATTCTTCATTCTTTGGTTTCTTCAAATGGCAGCCTGCATAATGTTCGAAATATTACTGTTATTGTGTCACGAAGGGTAGTTTTAAAAGTTGGTACAAGTCAAAGTAACATCCACACGAATGGCAGGACCCAAGGCTTCCCAACAGGACATTACCCAAAGCATCACACTGACTCCACCAGCTCGTCTTTATCCCATAGTGCATCCTGGTGCCATCGCTTAAGATGGTAAGGGACACACAAACACCTGGCCATCCACATGAGGTAAAAGAAAACATGATTCATCAGACCAGACCACCTTTTGATACACTGCTGACTTTGATCCTAAGATGTTACTCCTTCTGTACTGGTACATTCTCCTACTGTATGTCGACATTCTTTTGTCTCTCCTATGTAGAGTTTACAACACTCGTCACTGCACAGACAATTTTTGGTGTCTGGTCATTGGAATGGATGAGTCTTAGTGTGGCGGTGGTTTAAAGTGAACTGGTATTTTTCCAAACAATCGTTTTTTTTTTTTAGCGTTTCCAGCAACGTAAGGAAAGACAAGGGTGACAACAAAAGTTGACTCTAGGTCTCAGCTCTACCTGTTGTCCTTCTGCTGAATCTGGACCATCATCAATACCTTCATCTTAAGAAGAAAAGACACACATTTTAAGATAATGCACAAATTTTCAACAGAGAGAATAGATGCTTCGAGAAAGGTGTAAAGGAGACCATCTACTGTATGTGCAAGTGGAAAATCTGGTGGAGGTCTTAGGCACAACTGGTTTTCTATTTTTCAAGCTGCTTCATCCATCCACAGGAAGATGAAGATCTTTTCACAGGTCCAGCAGGAACCCTCTACTCTTACATTCTCTAGTCAATGTCTCTTAATGACTCCCTAATCTCTATTACTGTTTCTTCCTTCCCTACTGTCTAATGATGCTCTTTCCTACTCTCACCTCCACCACTGTTCATCTAATGAGCCCAATCAGAAAGATGAAGATTCTTGACCCTGGAGGATACAAATTTTTGGATACATACCAATCCCTCAGACTAAAGAAGCTACTTGGATGAGCAGTGAAATGTTTTGTCCTAACAAGAAAGAAGTCCAGTTGACACGACTCAACCTCCAGATATCCTCACCTGGATGACCAAGAATCTTCACAAACATCAACTTCAGGGACAAAATGTTCACCTGCTGCCTAAAACTGTATATCCCACCCACTTTTAGATGCCATTGTAACAATATAATCAATGTTATTCACTTTACCTTTCAGCATGTTAAGGGTGCATGTATATGGTGGTGTATGATGGTTCAACTTGATGGTTGTGATTTTGGGCAGAGATAGAGACGTATACAAAAGAGGGAAAATGTGCTCTTTCTCTAAATATGTTTGACTGAAGGCACTAAGAGCTATTGCACGGTGTCTCTACAGAGAAACTCGTCAGTGTGAGTGATGTGCATGGATTGCTGCTGCAATATGGACCCATTAGTGTAGTCAAGAGTTAAGCACAGCTACCAACACTTAATTACTTAAAAGCTCCAGTGCAAAGGATATTTTTTTGCCATGTTATTACACCACGGGGGGAAAAATACTTTGTAACATAATGTTCTTGATGTGCTCCGAGTCGCCCCGACCGTCATCTTATAGTAATTCACATTTAGAGCTCTGTCAAAGGTTATTTTATTTATTTATTTTTTTTTTCCCGTGGAAATGGCAGGAATTTTGTACTTGCATAATATCCACTGCCTGCGATATATCAAATGCTGTTTTAAACAAGGAAGAGCTCATTATTTTCTTCACGTTGGTTCATGAGAGAGAAAAGTATTCGAGATTAATGCAGTTAAAATTTATATTCTCTAATTTGGTAAGAAGAGTCAGTGGATGAATCGCTGTTGTGAAATTTATGTTGTTGCCCGGTGTTGGAAAATGGAAATGTTTTAGCAATAAACAGAACAATAGTCAGATAGTACTGTAGATAACTAGTTTTGTTTCAAAGTTATTTATTTCATCCTTTAATCCGCTGATCTAAGTGACGAAGCTCCTCTCAGGGTTCGGCTAAATAAGTATCATAAATCTATACGTATTTTCAGAATAAAAATATTTTGATTTATAAATATATATATATTTTATAAGGAAGCATTTATTGTAATATATGGAACCATGTGAGCTGCTTATTTTAACAGACATATCAAATTAAAGAAATCAAACAATCCTTGTTAAACAAAAGAAAAAATTAACTGAACCAAGCAAACAGAGATTTATATAAATCAAACTAACAACTGATTTGAGTAAATAAATGAATGAATAAGCACGTATGCGAATGAATGACGGAACTAGCAGACACCTTCATGAACAAAACTTTTTCTCTGCAAAATTGCATTTAAAAGTCAGATGTAATGAAAAAAGGAACATAAAATCAAAAATCAAAAAAGACTCTTCGTAAAAAAAATCAAATCAAATCTTTGTATTAAAGTGTTGTCACATTTGGGACACTGGAGAAATAAACATGTACAACATATATATACACACACACACACATACACGCATGCATGACAGACTGTCTTCAAAGGGTCTTTGTTTTTCTTGAGACCTCTCATGTCGTCTGTGCTTGACAAAACCAAATTAAGATTATGACAGCACCTAATTTGAAACCCCTACATGAAAGGGCCTGAAATAAGAGTGGCATTATTTTTATTGCTTGTTCTTTTTTTTTTTTTTACTCACACCAAGTGACAGAAATCTGAAATATCTGTACATTTTCCCAGGCGAAATGTACAGATCTTAAACTTTATTGTTTTAGACTATTAAAAAGAGAAATGTGCACTTTTTACATTTCCACTGGGAATCTCCAGATTTCTGAAACAAACACACAGTAAAATATGACCTCATGAATTTTGGTGCGTTTTACTTTGACAAACTGCAGTTTCATATGATGTATAACTATCTTCACATCCTAGAGACCAGACAGAGATATTGAATCCAAGTCTAGACTTATTTACTGTCCATATCACAGAGGTAAAGAACAAGAATCAGAATTGCAGTAAATCACTCTACGTTGTTCTAACAATCAGTAATTAAACTTTCAGTCACCAGCCTGGGTAAAAGCAGGTACTGTGGTACAATCCACAGTACTGGAAAGAGGAGAGAGCAGCTGCCTGCCAAAATTAACATTCACAGAAGCACATTCAGCAAGAGAAAACATCTGATTATTCTCATTAAACTGCTTCAAAGTTGTTCTTAATCACCTCCATGTTGTTCTGTTCTGTTCTCATGTGATATTGCTGAATTATAAATCTTTGATGTTTTTTTTTTATTTGGCAACTCCTCAACTTAGTGAAATTTTCTCAGCTCCCATTTCCTTTCTTGTTTATGTAGCAATATCAAGCCAACATGGCCGCCCACACTGTGAACACTTTAAAGTTCAGCCTTTTCTAAACACGGTAAAGTTCTCTACTTGTTAATGACTTTGCAACATGAGGGCAGAAATATACCTGTTGTTAAACCATGTGTTCATGCAGTTAACCGGCAACGTCATGACTATATTTGTTAACAAACTTGCCTGTATACTATGTGTGTTACCAGAGAATTCCAATAGGGGGCATATCGGAGAATTCACTCAGACAGTTATGTACGTAAGTAAACAAGTCAACAAACATGGTAACGCTCAAGGAGGTTGGTTCAATGTCAGAATTTAAGATTGACATTTTTTTAACTGCCTGCTGACACTGCCCCCCTTCTGTTTACATGCATATTGCATCTTGTGGGCACTTCGTATTCATTTTTAATGACTTGCACAAACTCACGCTGTGCATCAAACATACTGTATGCAGGATACATGAGACATCATTCACCATCATGCATGCACGTATGTGTAGGTTAAATCAAGCATTTTCTGTGCTCATTGGGTTTTACTAACTCATAGTCTATACCACTTTATCCCGTATACAGGATCGCAGAGAGGGTGGAACCCATCCCAGGAGACTTAGGGCACCAGGCGGGGTACACCCTAGATAGGATGCTAATAAATTGCACACACTCACACTCATTCAAACACTACAGGGTAAATTGGGAAGGCCAATTAGCCTAATCAGCATGTCTGACTTGGTCTGTGAGGAGAAACCTGAGTACCCAGATGAAACCCACCAAGCCAGGGGTAGAACATGCAAACTCCATGCACACGTTTTTTGTGGGAATCAAATCCGGACCCCGAAAATGCAAGGCAACAGTGCTAACCACTAAGCCACCGTGCCACCTTGGGTTTTGATCAGCTCATATACAGTAGAAACGCAGCATTAGATTAAATCTGTACCATTAACCAGACTTATTATTGTATTAAGAAGGTAATCATCAACATTACCACTAGAGTTATCACTAATGCCAGCCAAAATGTGTTTGTTTAAGCTGATCTTTATTGCACACTCTTGTCATATGGCTGCAATTCATTCATTCATTCATCTTCTATACCGCTTCATCCTCTATTCAGGGTCGCGGGGGCCTAGAGCCCCAGGAAGCTTAGGGCACGAGGCAGGGTACACCCTGGACAGGGTGCCAATCCATCGCAGGGCACACACACACATTCACACACCCATTCACACACTACGGGCAATTTGGGAACGCCAATTAGCCTAACCTGCATATCTTTGGACTGTGGGAGGAAACCGGAGTACCCGGAGGGAACCCACCAAGCACGGGGAGAACATGCAAACTCCATGCACACAGAGACGGGAATCGAGCCTAGCCGGGAACCGAACCCGGACCCTGGAGGTGCAAGGCGACAGTGCTAACCACTACACCACCGTGCCGCCCTTTGAATTGAAACATTGTAGTTAAAGAAGGCCGTAGTTCCGTGAAAGATCTTCGGACCTCACTGCAGTCGTACCCGTGAACGTTCAGCGAGTGGAACGCCTGATCCTTGCAGAAGAGACGTCTGTGGGAATTGTATTCACAATCATTCATCAACACCTATGTACTGTACGTTCAGGAGCTCAGCTGGGAGTTATTGTACAATCCTGACCTCGCCATTAAAGGAGTTCCTGGGAGGCCAGCGATTCAGACGTGAATCAGGCAGTCCGAGAAAACCCTATGGTTCTACCCTGATGGGATCCAAGCACTAGTGTAGCTGGGATTAAATAGAGAAATAATGATAGTTTTTAACTCTTATAACTCTGTTCTGTTATTCCGCATCGAAGTCCCGGTTTGACTCGAACATCCCTTGACCATACAGTGATTTTGCTCACAGATATTAAGATGATCTGTGTTTATTTCCTTAAATACTTAATCACTCATCTTAACTGATAAGATCTTGAAGATTCTATTCCTATCGTGTATGTGTGTGTTATAAATACACGGTCTGGGTCAGTGGGACATCCGTTGTTCAGCAGCGAAGAGTCTTTGCGCTGTTATCTGGCCCAGGAGGCTGATAAGTGGGACACGAGAACGTCTTCCTTAACAAAGCCGAGTGTTGTATCGCTCATCATGGGAGAGGAAGCAGCACATCAAGACAGGATGTGCTCCTCACTGAGTGTGTAGAGATGTTTCCTGACAGGACTTGTGTGTCTGTGTGTGTCTGTTTTCAGTTAGTGGAGCCTCTGACTCCCAGCGGAGAAGCTCCGAACCAGGCTCTGCTGCGCGTCCTCAAAGAGACAGAGTTCAAGAAGATCAAAGTGCTCGGCTCCGGAGCTTTCGGCACCGTGTATAAGGTGACTACCCTTTTTCTTGGCTGAGGTCACATGACCTGTATGCAATACACAAATCACGTGACCTCATAGACGTCTTCTACACATCAAATCTGACTTTATTTCTTTATTTAAGTGTTCTGAAATATGTAGATCAAAAGATATTTTGATCTATACGAGATAAATTAGATTATTTTTTATTATGTAATTATTTTACAGTAAACAATAAACATACAGATAGAACGGGAAAATAATATAATACATAATTAAATTAACCACATTCTCTCAGCTGTCTCACATGTGACGAAGAAGAAAACCGACGTGTTAAAGCATTTCAAATTTATGATCTATGGAAATTCGTTCAGAATTAAAGAAAATCTAAGCTTAAGCATTGTTTTAGCACACATTCCCAGAACCTGTGGTTATAACCGACTTCCCGTTTCTAGTTAACATCGTTAAATTTAAAACATTTGATTTCTCACTGCCACGCTAAATCCTCACCGGACATCCAGAAGTTGTTTTACATTTGCTTGGCTTCGCATCTGAGACATTTTATTCCTGCTCTTTTAGACACAGACTCCTTTGTGCCACTGGCTCATGAAAGCTGTTTATATTTTGTCTGAAAGTGATGAATGTTCATATGAAGATGAATCGAATCTCTTGATGCAGGGTTTATGGGTCCCTGAAGGAGAAGACGTGAAGATCCCCGTCGCCATTAAGGTTCTGCGAGAGTCCACGCTGCAGAAAGCTAACAAGGAGATCCTGGATGTGAGTGGTTTGTTTATTTGTTTTTTGTTTCTTTAATGATGGCAGATTGGCATGTCTTTGACTTTAGTGAGATTCGGTGTTAGAATGATGCTTCGCACATTTACTTGCCCTTGATTAGAAATTCATGAGAGACAAGCAGATGGTATATTTAGCAGCAGGACTCTCTGTGGCTTTGGATAAACCGAGCAGTACTCATCTACCAGCCTTTATTTGGCACTCAGACTGCTATGAGGATGATGATGATGATGACGAAGAACTCAACCTTAATATGACGCAAAATTGATACACTAATTAAAAAAAAACTGTAGTGCACAATATTATCCTAATTCTTAAATCATATGAAAATTCTACACACTACCAGTCAAAAGTTTGGACACCCCTTGTAACTCCTTGGAATTTCCTGATCTTTATTTGTTCCTAGACTGTAAAACAATGCTGAAGGTGTTCAAAATCTAAATATGCAATAATCTCCTTAGAACAGTTGATATTGAGATGTGTCTCCTATGCTATATGCCATATGTGTTGTTTCATTTTTTTTTTCAGTAGTTTTGGAAAAAAAAGAAAAATAATCCAGTATTAGTAGTAGTAGTAATAGTGTTCTAGAATGTACTGTAGAAGATAAATCCAAACTTGGATCCAAACTTTTACGGTACTGTATATTTATACATGCTATTTAATTTTTTTAAATTATATTATTTTTCCAAGTATTGTTTTGGCAGACCAAGCATTGTAAAATCCAGGTGAATAGAAGTCAGGGCTGTAACCTGACTTCCTATCAGAACAATGCTCGGTCACACACTGACCATGTGCATGTATTAATTGCTAGCATACGTGTTTACTCAAAGTTATTAAACTGTACATCAGCCATAGCAATAAAATCACCCGCCTAAGATTTAGTGGGTTCCTCTTGTGTCCACAAAAACAACTCTGAACCATCAACGCATGGACTCTACAATCCATTGACCTCTGAAGGTGTGCTGTGACATTATCTAGTGTTGCAGCAGATTCCTTTTGTCCTTTCAATAGCAGGATGTGGCATCCATGAGTTTGTCCTGCACATTCCGTAGAAGCTCAATTAGATCGACATCTGGGGAATTCGGACACCTTGAACTCTTTGTCATGTTCTTCAAATCCATTCCTTAATAAATTTCACAGTGCAGCAGGGTGCATTATCCTGCTGAGATAGACCACTGCCATTATAATACAGAATAAATACTGGGTCTGCAACAATGCTTAGGTAAGTCAAAGTACCATCAAGATCAATGCTAGGCCTCAGGGTTTTTCAGCAGAACATTACCCAGAGCACCACACTCTCTTCATCCCATAATGCATCCTGGAACCTGGTGACTGAGGCACACATACCCGGCCTTCCACATCATGCAGAAGGAAATGTGATCCATCAAACCAGGCCACCATGGTTCAGTTTTGATGTTCACATGCCCGTTGTTGGAGCAGGGGTCAGCATGGTCACTCTGACCAGTTTGTGGATCCATACGCATCAAGCCACAATGCTCTGTGTGATCTGACACCTTCCTGTCATAGCCAGAAATAACTTTTTCTGCAAATTGTGCTACAGTAACTCACAATTTGGAGTGACTTTACTACAATAGCAGGTAAACAGAGAAGTTGATGAAGGAACGATTGGTTATAGCTGTTCTAATGGAAGTGATAACAGGAGGTAATTTCTTCCAGAGCCTTATAGATTACAGAAAATTGATAAGCAGTTAATTAGTAACACATCATAAACTTTATTTTGGGGCGGTGTTTATACTGTGTACGAAGACAAAGTTTTGTCATATCTACAGTAGGAGTTTTGCATGACAATTTAAATAAGCTTTGGGCAAGAATGCGTAATCAGAGTGTGTGCTGAAACAGCGTTATGTCGCATTTCTTAGTATTTCTTGGGAGCTCCGCTTCAGCCGCTCGTCCTTGATCCTTGGGGCGAGAAGGTCTTTCTGAGGATTAAAAAAATATTAGTTCAAAAGAAAATCC
Organism: Clariallabes melas; assembly: GCA_030014275.1. Taxonomy (NCBI): domain Eukaryota; kingdom Metazoa; phylum Chordata; class Actinopteri; order Siluriformes; family Clariidae; genus Clariallabes; species Clariallabes melas. The sequence continues at coordinate 19,368,616 of JAQMYI010000018.1, forward strand.
GCTTTGAACAAGAGGATGTGTTGGATGGCAGGGTTATTCTGAAGATAAGTCAGTTATGCAAACATGGCTGTCTTTGATTGCGCAGAACAACTTACAGAAAGGAGAAATGTGACAGGGAACAGGCCTGCAAATATTAATAAGGATGTGCTGCATGTGGAACCTTCTGGAATACACCCCGTCGACTCCCTGATGGCCAAAGAGGAAAGGAGCAGCTATTTGTATTGGCCGAGCTTTAAGTCTTTTCCAGAAAGTGACTTTGTCTCTGAGTCGAATTAGATTTTTTTTTTTTTTTCGTCCTTGGGCCTTCCGGTAAAGCTGCATTCCAGCATGACACCACTATTACTCTGAAGATTCATGCTGAACCCCATACGCACATAAACACACGAACAAACACACACACACACACACTCTCTCCTAGCCTTAATAGGTTCTAATTACTGTTTCATTATGCTAGCCATTTTTTGCTAGCTCATTATTAGCCTGTTTGGTGTCATCCCCCCCCCCCCCCTCTCTCTCTCTCTCAATCTAGGATTTGTCTTAAATATTAGCATTTAGCTACTATCAAGGGTGGACAAATAATAAATTCATTGCTAGCCTACGAAGCTGACTATGGCTACAGTGTGCTGCAGGCTAAAAAAAAAACTAGCCACTAATGTAATGAAATGAACAGCTAGTTAGCTTGTTGTGTGCACTAATACAGATAAAAAATAAAAATAAAAAAAAGATTATATGAAAATAGAGCGTATTGTCCAAAATTATAGCTAATAACATGGTAAAATATATTATTTGGCTAGTCTGGCTAGCATCTCTTTTGGTTAGTTTTTTTAGCAGTTTGACTGTGTGTGTTGCTAGCACTGTGTTTTCCTACACTTTTCTTCCTAATTCTGAAAACATTTATGCTAATTTTTTTTTAAATAATTTTTTAAAACCCCATACGCGCACACACACACACACACACACACACACACACACACACACACACTCTCTACTAGCCTTAATAGGTTCTAATTACTGTTTCATTATGCTAGCCATTTTTTTGCTAGCTCATTATTAGCCTGTTTGGTGTCACCCCCCCTCTCTCCCCTCTCTCAATCTAGGATTTGTCTTAAATATTAGCATTTAGCTACTATCAAGGGTGGACAAATAATTAATTCATTGCTAGCCTACGTAGCAGACTATGGCTACAGTGTGCTGCAGGCTAAAAAAAAAAAACTAGCCACTAATGTAATGAAATGAACAGCTAGTTAGCTTGTTGTGTGCACTAATACAGAATTGAAAAGAAAAAAAAAAAAGATTGTATGAAAATAGAGCTTATTGTCCAAAATTATAGCTAATAACATGGTCAAATATATTATTTGGCTAGTCTGGCTAGCATCTCTTTTGGTTAGTTTTTTAGCAGTTTGACTGTGTCTGTTGCTAGCACTGTGTTTTCCTACACTTTTCTTCCTAATTCTGAAAACATTTTATGCGAATTATTATTTTTTTTATATATATTTTTTTTTACTTTGAAAGGTGGGTGTTTAACACCATAAGGCATTTCAGGTGCTTATCAAATGAAACCATCAATAAGGTGTTCTTTTCTTTTTTCGTATGTTCCTTAGCTATGTTATCATGCTAGGTTGTTCATAATATCAGCACACTCGCGACCAGAGTTGGAAGGTAACTGAGTACATTCACTTTGTTACTGTACTCTACTTGAGTAGTTTTATTATTGGATACTTTGTACTTTTATTCTGTTACGTCCTACAACAAATATCTGTACTTTCTACATCACTATATTTGTGGCATCGCACTACATAACCACAGTCCTGAGTAGTATTTGAAGCGCCACCTGCTGACTATTATGTGTAATTGCATGATTTGCTTTCGATCCGTGAAAATCTCAATTGTGTATCAGGGACGAAAACAGAGAACGAGGCAGAGAGAAAGACTTTTACTGTGATGTTAAGACTAAAACGGGCTCAACGAGAAATACAAGCTCAGTATTATTTTGATACCTAAATACATTTCAACGTGATTACTTCTGTACTTTTTCTCAAGGTCAAATGTAAATGTAGGACTTCTACTTTTCTTTTCAGCACAAAAGTTGCAGGGATGCTAAGCAAGCACTTCCAGTTCACTGCATATTCTCATTCATAAATGTGTCCTGTGCTTTCAGGAGGCTTATGTGATGGCGAGTGTGGAACATCCCCATGTGTGCCGTTTGCTGGGCATCTGCCTGACCTCGAACGTTCAGCTGGTGACCCAGCTCATGCCCTACGGCTGCCTGCTCGACTACGTCAAGACGAACAAAGACAACATCGGCTCACAGTACCTGCTAAACTGGTGTGTGCAGATCGCTAAGGTACGGAGAACGGCCTCAATTTTGGATCTGACTGAAGCCAGTTATCACTTACAGCAGGGTGCACAAGCCTGAGTCAAGTGCACAGACCTGTTTTGACACTTACTATAGTTGTGGTTCATTATTATACATTTGAGTGCACAAGTTTGTACTTTAAAATGACGACAGTCACAAGGAACAACAAATGTTAAACTGTCAAAATTAGGATCATGGTGGGTTTACTTTGGGTACTCCAGTTTCCTCCCACAGGCCAAAGACATGCAGATTAGGCTAACTGGCATTCCCAAATTGCCCGTAGTGTGTTAATGAGTTTGTGAATGTTGACCCGAGGTCCTACCATGGCCATAAAAATGGGAAAAAATACAGTGGTCATCATTGGCCTCCACGGTCCCTAGTTGGATTACAGAAGTTCATGGATGGATTTCACTCTTTATTCATATCTTTGCTCTTATCCTTCATTTCATTTTAATTTCTAAATTACAATCTTTTGATACGCTGAGTCTCTCAACATGACTTAATGTTGTTTTATCTCTTTCTCCAGCAGTGTAAAAGGACCCTATTTTTTTGAGACCTCATGAGAATTAGTTTTGATCTCTGCTTGAGGAATTTGTTCTTTAAATAAAAGAAAAAAGCTGAAGCTGAGTTGCATTAAAAGCCATAGTGAGGCACATTGATCTGAAATTATCATAAAATTGATATAAAAAAAAGTGCATGCGAATGAGGATGCAAACTTTCGAGCTTGTGTGTATGTGTGTTATGGGAAATCATTCTCATTAGAGATCGGTCAAAAAAACGAGCCTTATTTTTCCAGAAATCCATTTTGCTTCTGTAGTCACTTTGTTTTTTTTGAGAGATATTATATCAATCCGTAAGGAATCATAAACCTGTGGATAGCGGAGCAGTTTTTCATTATTTTCATCACGGGAATCACATCTGTCTTTTCGCTCTGGTGTCACACTGATACACTGAGATAAACTCTACAGGAAGGCAGATAAAAAATAACTGTCAGCGTTTGTCAGATTTCTCTGATGGAAATGAATTTAATTCCTCCAGTGCTTTAAATATGAAAAAAGATACCCGTGATGAGAGGAGTGAAACACTTTGGATGCCTCATTGCATCCACTGTTGTTGTAAAGGGAAACCAGCTGTTTCTGTTCTCTATTTTTAAGTCTTTTCCATTTTTATGGAAAGTAGTGCTTTGCTTTGTATTTCAGGGGATGAACTACTTGGAAGAGCGCCACCTGGTGCACAGGGACTTGGCTGCACGCAACGTGCTGGTAAAAACCCCCCAGCATGTCAAGATCACTGACTTCGGCTTGGCTAAACTCCTCAGCGCCGATGAGAAGGAGTACCACGCAGACGGAGGGAAGGTGCGTGTGTACAGTCCTGATGCATGATTCTTATATTATGGGTGATGTTTGGAGCCTGCTGGTTTATTCTGGGGAAGAAAAAAAACATAGCATTTGCAATTTATAACGTAGTGCATGTAGTGTTTGGCAGAATTCATGAGTTTTGTAGGTGCAATTACTGCAAATGGAGTCTGTTCCCAAGTACAATCCTCTACAAACCTATTCAAAATACAGTACGTCATCCAAAGGCTGATTAATTAATCAGTTTTTGAAAACTGTAACAATCTCAATCTTATACATGATCAGCCATAACATGAACACCACTGCCAGGTGAATTAAACACACCTTTATACAGTACCAATAAACTGATGACAGAATCATGGGCACCCAAGGCTCACCCTATGCCCACAGGGACCAAAGGCAAGGCTGTCTGGTCTGGTTACGCTGAAAATCGCTGAAAAAAAAAACAATAAATGTTGGCCCTGATAGAAAGGCACCAGAACCCACTGTGCACAGGAGCCAAGCAGGAAAAGAGCTCAAGGCGGCTGGTGCGGCCTCCGAACTCCCCAGATCTGCATCCATCATATGCGCAGGACAAACAATCCAACACTCCACCCTGCAACTCACAGCACACACAGAATGTACTGCCAACATCCAGATCCCAGACACCACAGCACAACCCCCAGGAGCCATGCAGAGTCACGCCCGAGGAGCCAGAGTCACCCTGGTGGCACAAGGGGAACCCAAAACCTAAGTGGTTTTAATATTCTGGCAGATCAGAGCTCTAACCTTAAAGGAAAACTCCACCCTAAAAAACATGAAATCTTTTTTTTTTTTTTTTTGTAAATATTCATTCGGTTGTTGGTTGATGCTGGTTAGCATCAAGACCTCAAGAGCTTCTTTACTTGTTTTTTTTATTTCCCCAGCGACGTTCAATATCACTTTAATAAGAGCTCTAGTGTAGAAGCAGGATAGCGCAAGTGTTGGAGGGGAAATCACAGAACTGGGTCACACAAGAGACTTAGATGAGATGACGCGTGGGATGGTGTTGCGGTGATGCGGTGATGCTGGCATTAAAAAAAGATGAAGATTTTGAATCTGACAAGCTGTTTGAGCTGAACAAAGTAAAACACTAAAGCGCCGCTGCATCACTCCCCTGAAGCGAGAGCTAAACCCCACTGCATGACTCTCAGGAGGTAGTCGACTAATAATTAAAACTAGAGCAATATGCGGATTTTTAAAAATGCTCAGGGTGACATTTTCCATTACATTCCATTACACTCTTTTTTACCGTTGTCATGTTTTCTCTGTGTTAAGGTGCCGATTAAATGGATGGCCCTTGAATCCATCCTTCACCGCACCTACACTCATCAAAGTGATGTATGGAGTTATGGTAAGAAACATATCTCTCTGTCCTACAAAACAGCATGTGCAAGAGTCGTGTGAGTGTACGTTTAGTTAATGTTTCAGAGTTGTTGAATGCCATAGCAATGAAAGTAACTTATTAAGCCACTGTGGGTCACTCTGGGTCACTTGTTAGCTAAATGAGCTCTTGAGGAAGGTGACGTTTTTATAACGTGTGGTTGTCTCTGGAGGTGTGACTGTTTGGGAGCTGATGACGTTCGGGACGAAGCCTTATGACGGGATCCCAGCCAATGAAATCGCAGGCGTCTTGGAGAAAGGAGAGAGACTCCCTCAGCCGCCTATCTGCACCATCGACGTCTACATGATCATGGTCAAATGTAAGTGCTGAAGGTTTGGAGGTTCGGGGTGAGCATTGTCTTCTAGGAAAATATTATCAGTAAATAGAAATAGAAATACTAGCTTTAATTTGGCTATTGTGAGGTCAATACAAATATTACATAGTCTTGTTTTCTCCGCAATCTCAGGTTGGATGATTGACGCAGACAGCAGACCGAGATTCAGGGAGCTCATTGCTGAGTTTTCCAAACTGGCACGAGATCCTACACGCTACCTGGTCATTCAGGTGAGCTGGTTTTAATTGGAACTTATTTTATTTTAAGTAAGCATTTTTTACAACAAGTTATATTATGATAGATGTATTTATCACCAGCGTTTATACCATTCTCGATCATCACGCTTGAACTATTATCAGGGCTGCTGTTATATAAAATAATCAACACTTATTCAGAATCTAATTAATTGTTGTGGTGTATATAAATATACCTTCCCCAATGTTGATATTTAGTTATTAGTTTTTGTCATAGTACCTTTAAATTGTACCTTTAAATTTGGACACAGCCATGTTACTCATGTTAAAGCAGAAAGAAATGCAATGCGTCCCCTGTATTAATATTTTTTGTCCTGCAGGGTGATGAGCGGATGCACCTGCCCAGTCCCACAGACTCCAGATATTACCGGAGTCTGATGAGTGGCGTGGATTTGGACGAGGCCGTGGACGCCGATGAGTATTTATTGCCCAACCACAGCTTCTTCAGCAGCCCCAGCACGTCTCGTACACAGCTACTGCACTCTATGGTAATAACATGTGCACACACTTACACACACACATACACACACATATATATATATACAGTACTATATATATAGTACTAATACAACAAATTGTATAATAATACAGTATTATATTAGTGTAAAATATGTTGTATTAGTACTATATTATTATAAAGCAACGGGAGCAGCTAAAAGACAAACTACAGCAGCAGAATTTTTGTAATATATTACTAATGCATCATAGTTTATTGTAAGATTGTCCAAATAAATCAAATTTTAAGGTAATAGTGTATAAATACACCATACTTTATATTAATTAAGTACTAATACACTATACTATATACTATATTGCCAATACATAAGATTTTATAGTAATTGAGTATGTAAGATCTAAATACAACATATTTTAAGGTAATAGTTTATTAATACTCCATATATTTTTTCAAGCATTTTACACATTTCAGTTCCACCATCAAGCATAAATACTAATATGCCATATATTATTATAATATAGTATTTATAGACCAAACCCCATAGTAATTTAGTATTAATACACCATATTTTAAAGTTATATAGTACTAATACGACAAACCTTTTAGTAATAAATAGTATTAATACACCGCAATTTATAGTCATAGAGCATTAATATGCCATACTTTATTGTAATAGAGTGTTAATATGCCATACTTTATTGTAGTAGAGTATTAATATCCCATACTTTATTGTAATAGAGTATTAATATCCCATACTTTATTGTAATAGAGTATTACTATCCCATACTTTATTGTAATAGAGTATTACTATCCCATACTTTATTGTAATAGAGTATTAATATCCCATACTTTATTGTAATAGAGTAGTAATATAATAATAATAATAATAATAATAATAATAAGTTTATTTAATATGAAACACTTTATTGTAATAGAGTATTAATATCCCATACTTTATTGTAATAGAGTATTAATATGCCACACTTTATTGTAATAGAGTATTAATATGCCACACTTTATTGTAATAGAGTATTAATATGCCACACTTTAGTATAATAGATTATTAATATACCATACTTAATTGTAATAGACTATACATGTAGTAATACTACTACACCATATTTTATAGTAATATAGAACTAATATACAATAGTTTATAGTAATATAGTTAATGTAAGCAATAAATTACCAATACATCATTCTATTTTGGCACTTCTTAGGTTGGGAACAGCTGCTATATCTTATAGTAATAAGCTAACACTACTGCATATTTATGTTCAATATAGTATGATATGACACTAAACAATATGATATACTGTACGTACTTTATTGTCAGTTAACTCTTGTGCCACAGAGCCACTCCATCCAAATACAAGAAAAGTCAATACAACACAACCAAAATATATTTAAAAAGTACTTATATTCCATGCCATACAGTATTAGCATAGGTGCATAATTTCATTTTAATAAGCTATTCAAATATCGCTAGCTTACACAGCGTTGAAATACATTCTACTTTATTCAAGAGGGTCAGAGGAGTCACAGGCGTGTTACAGTAACCATAGCCAGAAGATCCACATTGCATAACCTTTGTAACAGACTGCTTATATATACTGTAGCAAGCGACTCCCTTCTCATAGGAAGCACTACGATACTTAACATATAGCTTCATTTAGTGGTTTTTGTCAGGATTTGTGTGCTCACACATCAGCCTGATTGTCCTACTTTGGGCCCCTGTTGCAGAAGCAGATCTGCTACCTGGCCTGCTTTCTTCTGGCCCAACTTTACTTTTCCGCCCGTTTCCTGTTCGCTCGTGTGTTGCCGTCTCCGCTCCCCCGCTTCCTCCCAGGTGCCCGCTGATTAATGAGAAGTGCACGCTGAAAGAATCACAGAAATGGCCTCGGCGTGTTTTGGCTTCATGCCCATTGCGGAGTGTTCGCTCAACTCCAAGCCTATCAACTGTGATTATCTTCGCAGGCAGAACTTCTGGTTCAGGAACATTTGGCTGAAGGGGGGAAAACGGGACCCTGTGAGAAGTGGGGGTTTATATAACACAGACTTCAGGCTTTAGCCATTTATGGGCTGGATTTCGTCTTCACACATGGTCGCCTATTCAGCTCGTTTCGTTCCTTCAGCTCTTTGAAAAGACTGGTTGTCTTGCCTTGCTTAGTTTAATGTGGCCGATTTCTTAAAGTTTACAGGAAATTATTATTTTTTTTTGTTTAGTTTTTTTTTTTTTTTTTTCCTGCTCAAAACGTGCATGTAAAGCAGAGCTAAGCCCGAAAGACGAGTTATTATCTTGTCTTTCGTCATCCATCAAGCCTGACTTGGCCAAGAAGAAAAGGAAATGTTGACAGAGCTATTCAACGTCTAACAAAGAGCGCAGTTAGAAATGTACGTCAGACTTCGCTGTAATCCAAATGCCGTATTCAGTCATGACGAGCACATTGATAAGATTTCACAATGACAAGAAGCACAAGAACGAACTGGTGCGAAGACACAGGAAATGGGATTTGAATAAAATTTATGAAATCCGATAGATTATGTCTGCAGAAACATAAAGCTGGTATTAAACATCTATTTTAAAAAATCCTAGTTGTTTACAAAAAAAAAAAAAGATAACTGTGATTATTAAACGATAACTTTGTCACAAGCTGATAAATAGTGAGTATCAGACTTGATAGTAGTGTTAGAGATTAGTCTGATTATACCTTCGAGATTTTTATAACATAACATAGAAGGCAATTATTATATAGTAATATGAATATGAAAAGTTAGATTTTTACATTTTTATGATGAGAAAAACAAGAAGCGAAGAACAGGCAGAGTTTTTTCCCCCCTTTTTCCCCCCTCTTAAGCCTATACTGTAAGTATATACAGTACTGTATACTCGTGTGTGTGTGTGTGTGTGTGTGTGTGTGTGTATGTATAAACCGTATGTATAGACTCCAAAAACAAATATACTGCACAAAAAAGTAAGTAAGAGGATAAATAAAAAAATTTTTATTTAAAAAAAAATTATGGAACAACTGAAATAAAAGAATAAAATAAACATTTAAAAAACGAAAGAAATTTATTCATGCAAAAATATATTATGCATGAAAACAAATAAAAAAAACTGAAATAAAAGAATAAAATAAACATTTAAAAAACGAAAGAAATTTATTCATGCAAAACCATATTATGCATGTACACACACACACAAAAAAAATTAATAAATAAAAGAATTAAATAAACATTTAAAAAAGGAAAAATTTATTCATGCAAAACCATATTATGCATGTACATAAATGAAAAAAAAAACAGAACCTGATACATGGGACATTTTTTTATTTTATTTTGAGCGTTAATTCCCTCTGAAAAATAAAAAATCGCAAATGAGTAAATGTTTTATAAATAAATGTACTTCACCCAAAAGAACAAACATAAACCCTACAATAACCAACTGACTTAATCATGTTATTCAGCGTTTATTTTGCATTTCAACCTGAATTGGTGAACTTTGATTAAAATAAAACATTAAGCACTGTTACGTTGTAAAGTCTTCATGCGATCATCAACAACACTGTGTTCCTTATTCTTGTTTCAGAGCCTGAACAGCAGCATCGGGTCGTGCCAGAACAGGAACGGGGTGAGTGATTTATATCGAAAAAAGCCCAGGAGCCCTTTATTTCGTATCCAAATGTGGACTTTTTTGTGCCGCACGCTGTGTGTACAGTGATGCTCGCAGTGCTTTGCCTTGAATTCCTCATCAGTCAGCGGCTGCAGACTTTCAGACTGCGTCTGAGAGGAGATTTAGTGTTTCAGGTTAGGTATATGTATTAGTGGTAAGAGAAGAAACACAATCTGACTTGAGAGACGTAATCCTGCTGTGGTAAACATTTTATTTTTAAAATTTCTTATGTAAAAGAAATATCCCATAAGAACGTTTACTACTGTATGCACTATAGTACAGTGGTACTTCAGACATGGTAGGCAGCCTAGGTCTTAATAGAGTGCCAGGAGGGGTACTACGGCAATACTTTGGTGAACACCATGGTACTTATTGGGCAGCTACCAAAGTTCGGCATGGTATGTTTTTTGAATATGTTTGTACATACTGTATACTGTATATATAATATGTATATAAATAACATTTCATACATCAAATGGTATCATACTATTATATCTAAATATTACCATTATCATACAGAACCATCCCCTGTATATTTTAGACAGTATTCTAGTACTGTACGTGTTCCATAGTACCGTACTACTGTGTCCAAGAACCAAGTATCATACAATAGTACATATACTAGTGTACTAGAGTATGTACAGTACCATATGGTAGAATCATGTATCATTGTGTAGTATATGTACAATATCAGCAAAGTATCATGATACTTATGATACTCAAAAATACCATGGTACTATGTACCATGATAAATATTTCCAATTATTGTACATAAACATACCCTATATAGTATTTTTGACAGTATCCTGGTACATGTTCCATAGTACCGTACTATGATAAAATGCATACTAAAAGACGTATACTTGTACCAAAATATGTACCATAGTAGAATCATGTACCGTAGTGTAGTACATGTAAGAAGTATCATGATACTGTCAAAAGTACCATGCTACTATATACCATGATAAACATTACTATTATCATACGTAAACATACCAGAAATATTTTTGTCAATATCCTGGTACGTGTTGCATAATGCCATACTACGGTAAAAGGTAGAATTAAGTATTATATAGTAATATGTATAGTACATACACTGTTGTACCAGAGTAGTAGATGCTTTATATTAGCAAATAAGTTGCATGGTACTGTCAAAAGTACCATGGTACTATATACCATGATAAATATTACCATTATCATATGCAAATATGTTTCATGGTACCGTACTATGGTAAATAGGGGCAGTGGTGGCTCAGAGGGCTAAGGCACTGAGTTACTGATCGGAAGATCGGCGGTTCGATCCCCAGCTCCACC
>JAQMYI010000018.1:19416246-19429083 GCA_030014275.1 Clariallabes melas
AACCCCCCCCCCCCCCCCCCCCCCCGGTTCCTTTCTGTAGGAGTGCAATAAATAAATAAATAAAGTTGTAGGTCTTGGTGTGCATGGGCGTGCCATAATGTAGCCTCAAGGTCGACCTGAGCTCTTCATGAAGAAATAATGAGAGAAATGTCACAGCGAGGGCCGGGTTTTGTATTTTTAACCTTTTTTTTTTTTTTTTCTTTTCTTTTTTTTTCCCCAATGTTGTAATTTGAACTGTACAATACCGCATTCTATGGTAGATAACACTTTAATATCTGTATGATTTTGTTTTTTGCTTGGAAATAAGAGTGCTAATACTTGCACCTAATAAATAAAATAAAATAAACGAGTGCTTTGTTCTCGCATCTGATTTCCATCACTATTGCCAACTGTATGAGTGTTGTTCAATTTGTATGTGTGTTTGTGTTTAAGGTCACTGTCCTGTTGGAACATTCAGTGTTGTCCAAGTTTCACTGATGATTTGAGGTTCTGCTGAAGAATCCCCACCTTATTCATGATTCCATTCATGTTGTTTAATGCTCCAGTTGCAAACTATTTTTAAACTAACACAGAAGGATTTTACTTCGTCCACATAGTCAGCTGCAAACTTTAGTCGAGCTTGATTTTGGATCAAGAGCTTCTTTCAGTCCATGGTAAAATACACTTGCCTGTAAACAGTACCTGTGTCTTTGTGGCACCTGACTGTCCAAATCTTATCAATTTGTCCTTTTTGATGCAGAAAAATAAATACACCGTATGGTAAGAGTTCTCGGGTTTTTCCTCTATTAAAGATGCCACATTAAGGCCTTTGGGCGCTCTGGAGTGCGTGAGGGGTTCTGACTTGTTTGTCCAGTGCATCTCATGGACGCTCGATTGGACTGAGATCTGGGGAATTTGAAGGCCAGATCAACAACCTTGAAGTTTTTTTTTGCCTGAGTCCCATACACAGCAGCCTGTGATGCACTGAGTGTTCTGGTGCCTTTCTATCATAGCCAGTATTAACAATTTTCTGATATTTGTGCTACACTTGCTTTTCTGTGGGATCAGACCAGACGTGCTGGCGTTTGGTCCACAGGGGCAGAGAAGAGACGAGAGTTGCCCATGCCCAGGATGCTGCCACCAGTTTACTGGTATATACTGTAAGTGATGATCGGGTGGGGGGGAGAAGTTGTCCAAACCTGCCTGGCTTATACAAAAAAGTAATTGTCCTCCTTTGCTAAATCACGAATTAACTGCGAATAACCAAATTTTTTTGGAAAGCTGAGTTTTAAGAGATTTAAGTCTCACACCCAGGCCTGATTACTGCCAGACCTGTTGAATCAAGAAATAACTTAATAGAACCTGGTCTGACAAAGTGAAGCATGCTGAAAGATCTCAAAAAGCAACAAATCATGCCACAATCTGAAGAAATTCAAGAACAGAAATGTTTTGGGAAACAAAATAATTGACACGTATCCATCTGGAAAGGTTCACAAAGCCGTTTCTAGAGCTTTAGTACAGCGAACCACAGTGAGAGAGCCATTACCCCCAAATGGAGAAAACATGGAACTGTGGTGATGAACTGTCCCATGGGTGGCCGGCCTACCAAAACTGCTCCCAGAGAACAACGGTGACTCATCCAGGAGCTCATAAAAGAACCCAGAACAACATCTAAAGACCTGCAGGACTCACTTGCCTGAGTAAAAGTCAGTCAGTGTTCATGATTCAACAGTAAGAAAGAGACGTGGGGGGCAAAAATGTCATCAATGGAAGGGTTCCAAGGCGAAAGCCACTGCTAAACCAAAAAGAACGCAAAGGCTCATCTGACATTTGCCAAAAAACATCCTGATTATTCCCAAGACTTTTGAGCAAATATTCTGTGTATTGTTGATCTTTTTGGACAGTGCGCGTACCGTTACATCTGGCGTAAAACAAACAGCGTTTCATAAAAAGAACATCATACCAACAGTCAAACATGGAGGTGGTGGTAGTGTGATGGACTGGGGCTCCTTCGCATCTTCAGAACCTGGACGACTTGCTGTAATAGAAGGACAATGAATTCTGCGCTTTATCAGAAAATCCTGAAGGAGAATGTCCGGCCATCAGTTCTTGACCTCGAGCTTAAGTGCGCTTGGGTTATGCAGCAGGACAATAACCTGAAACACATCGGGATGTCCACCTCGGAATGGTTTAAAAAATACAAAATTGGTCTAGTCATTGGCTCCAGTTTTTTTTATTTTTTTTTAAAGAAGTGGTTATTAAAGCATAATAGAGTTAATCCAAACAACACTTACTTATTTTTAGTTTTATATAATTATTTAATGTAATGAAAGAAGCAAATTCATTTACATTAACGTTGATGATACCGATAACATCAGTGATGACGATGATGATTTTTTGCCAGTCCTTACAGTCTGGATAAAACACAGTTCATGCGAACAAAGTCTCTACACGTCTATTTAATCTGTTCTCTCACCACCACGGCTCTGAAACCTTATATCCAACCTTTTAAAAACCCATTAGATCCCTACACAGGATCTTAATTTCAACAGGTTTGAACCTGTTCAAGATTTTATTTATTTATTTTGCAAAGAGATGCCGAGTCATTGTGTTTGAATCGTTTCTAAGCCACGCAAACCTTCTGCAATCATGTACTTAATTAGTTTGCATTTCTAAACCAGTTCAATGTCTCTCTCTCTCTCTCTCTCTCTCTCTCTGTGTGAAAGCTAGTGTAAGCATACAGTAATATAGTGCATTGTGGGTAGACATACTGTACACACCCTTGGCAGTAAACACTCCACCTCACAAAGAAAAAAAAATGAAGATAATGAGTGTACAGTGTGAGCACCAGCAGCACATGTTTTTTATTTATTTTTATTTTTTTTACCCAGATCTCTTTTAAAAGGTTTGTGATCCTTCCTTTAGCAACAGGCTTCTATTTTTAGCCATTTCAAGAGATTTGGCCCATTTTTATCACCTTTTGTTTTCTGATTGGCCACAAGGTGGTGCTGTTTAGCTATCTGTATAATATCTGCACTACAGCAACAGATTCTCTCTCTCTCTCTCTGTTTTTTTTCTTGTCTCCACTGACCCATTTTTATGTAACCTTTTTTTAAATATATTTTTTTAAATATAGTGACATTCCAAAAAAAAGTCCCCTGAAGAACAGAATTCACCTGTTGTTTTTGCCGAACCCCCGAACCACATGTTCACTCATTTCATCCCTCTTTCAGATTCACCCTGAGAGCACACCGGAGACTCACTATTTAAATTAATTTTTATTTTTTATCTATGTTTGGTTTGTCGTACCAGCTGTCAGTTCATCATTTATTAACGTACCCCGTGTGTCTCGCCTTCTGCCCTCGGGGTGGGGATGAAGCTGAATCTGGTCTTCCCATATTGGCAGAAGGAAGGATTTCAGTTCCCTACATTATGTAAGCTTTTTTTGTTTAGTTTTTTTTTTGGCCTGCCTGGAACACTCATGTGTACTTAATGCGAATATGAGCTGGAAAAACAGACTCAGCACATGTATACTAATGTCAATGAGGGCAACTTTATTTTTATATATCTGGCTCCAGAAAAGTTTTTTTGGATAAAAACTACCCTGAAAGTACCTTTAGTACTCAGAGACAAGGTGTTACAGTATATGAAAATTCTTACTCACTCAAAGACATTTTTGGAGTAATTTTAATAATAAGACAGCAGATAGATGGATGGATGGATATATGATGGATGGATGGATGGATGGATATACGATGGATGGATAGATACACGATGGATGGATGGATATATGATGGATGGATAGATACACGATGGATGGATGGATGGATGGATACACGATGGATGGATGGATATATGATGGATGGATGGATGGATGGATGGATGGATAAAGAATACACAATGGATGGATTGATGGATGGATGGATGGATGGATACACGATGGATGGATGATGGATGGATAGATACACGATGGATGGATGGATACACTATGGATGGATGGATGATGGATGAATGATGGATGTATAGATACATGATGGATAAATACATTATGAATGGATGGATGGATACATGATGGATGGATAGATGGATGGATGGATGGATACATGATGGATGGATGGATACATGATGGATGGATGGATACACGATGGATGGATACATGATGGATGGATAGATACACGATGGATGGATACATGATGGATGGATGGAGAGAGAATACACGATGGATGGAGAATACACGATGGATGGATGGATACACGATGGATGGATGGATGGATACTTTATGAATGGATGGATGGATGGATGGATACACGATGGATGGATAGATACACGATGGATGGATGATGAATACACGATGAATGGATGGATGGATGGATGCACTATGGATGAACAGATACATCATACATTGGACATAAAAGTGTTTGGCCAAACCTGTTAATAATTGAATTCAGATGTTTCGATCAGGCCCCTTATCCCCAGTGAAGGACAATCTTAATGCCTCAGCAAACCAATACATCTTATAATGCTATGTGTGATTGTGCCCCAGTGATGTGGATGTGGGTGTATATTAGGTTTGATGAACCTAATAATGATATTGTAATGATAATCAATTCATTTTCAGTGTATCACTGGTCAGCCATGTGGCCTCGCACCTCCACGGTCGGGGGTTCGAATCTCGCCTCGAGTCTGTGTGCATGGAGTGTGCATGTTCTCCCAGTGCTTGGTGCGTTTCCTTTGAATATTCTGGTTTCCTCCCACTGACACACACTGTAGCCTGATCTGGCTTTTCCAAATGACCCGTTGTGTGTAATCGTGATTTGGTTGGCACGCAATCCTCCAATTCGCCTCCTGGGAGAGACTCCAGACACCCCTAATAAAATCCTACAGAGGCTAAAGGATAATCGCTATGGAAACCAAATATCCGAATTTGTGATTCCTGCCATGCTTTGTGTTTAATTGTGTCCTCACTGACCCTGATTTATTCTGCAATCCTTAAATTCTCTGAAATAAAATTTGAAACACTTAACGTGGAAGAAAGGGCAAAAAAAAAAAAAAAAGCCTGGCTTAATTAATTAATGACTGAAGCTGTGTATGAGTCAGTTTATCCCAGCGGTGGGCGAATTTGCTTACAAGCAATTAAAGCGACGGCAATCTGTCAGTGTCACTGTTTGCAGCGATGAATAGCGACACAGATGGTGCGTGCGTTTTACACGTTTGAACATGAATTTGTATTAGGAGTTTTGACAGTTTACACTGTGATAAATAGGAAGAAACTGTTAACGCTAAGCTGTATTCTTATAAATAGTCTCAAATGATTGTGATTTCCGTAAAGTCCACTGTAAAACACAACCGTGATACTTACATCCATGTATGGGTTTGTCCCAGGAACTCAGGGTAGGGGACGAGCCACACACACACACACACACACACACACACACACATAGTCATACATTACAGGGACAAAAGAGTACCACAAACCCCATGCACACACTCACACAGAAGGTGAGATTTGACCCTCCCCAGCCCTGGAGGTGTGAGGTGATGGTGTTAACCACTGAGCCATTTATAGCAGCTAAGAAAGTCTCATTTTCTTCACGAGTCTCTCTTTCTCTCCGAATGTAAATGCAGTAACCAGTAACCATGCTGATTTTCCTTTTATGTATTTAGTGCATTAAAAAAAATATACGTATTGTTTCTGTCACTTTGCACCTTCTGTCTCCATGGTCTGGGTTCGACTCTCGCCTCGGGGTCTGTGTTACTCTGGTTTCCTCCCACAGTCCACAGACTGACATATAAATTAGGTTAATTGGCGTTCCCAAATAGCCAGTAGTGTGTGAATGAGTGTGTGTGTGTGTCCTGAGATGGATTGGTACCCCAGCTCATGCCCTACAGTAAGTCTCCTGGGATAGGCTCCAGGCCCCCCGCGACCCTGTATCCAGGATAAAGCGGTATAGATGATGGGTGAGTGTTTATCATGGTGATTTATTGTATGGGAATTATGAGTGTAACTCATTTTAGAATTGTGCCAAAATGTGTCAAGGTCACATCAAGGTCAAATTTCTGAAATATTTCTTTTTATCAATATATTGGGAAGTTTATTTAAGGAGTGTTTTTGGTGTACAAATTATTAAAAAAAAAAAAAAAAAAAAAGCACTACACTTCCTTAATTGACACACCTTGACCTCACCTTGACCTCACCTCCGCCCCCAGAAAAAAAAAACTCAATTCATGTTGTGGAAATGCTTTCTTGTGCTCGCACAAACTTTGCGTCTGGGAAGAAAAACTCCACAGACGTGAAAACCTGGTTCATTTTATTGCCAGATAATGAGGTGAGATTTGAACCCATCCAGTCCTGGAGGTGTGAGGTGACGGTGTTAACCACTGAGTCACTTACCACAGCTTTGCATGATTGATTGACATGATTGATAGGATTCCTCTTGAGCGTGTCTCTGTCTATTTTTCTCTCTTCCACCGTGACTGCAGCTGGTGTTGATACTGAGAGCCTGAAGAAGTGCATCATGGACGATAGACGAGGTAGTGTAAAAGTAAGTTAACATGCAGATTTTGTTTAATAATGTGTAAATCACATAACATACATATAGCCTATACATATTGTACATCATGCTAATTTATTGTACGGTAAATTATTTGTGCCTTATTATTTTGTCCTCTATTTATCGCACGTTTTCTTCCCTGATATTCTTTCCTGAGCTTTTATTTATTTATTTATTTATTTATTTATTTGCTCCCTCTCAACCTAAATTCACATTTAATGTTACGGTTCAGGTTTGCTCCTCCGTGCGGGTTAAAGTACACTCGAGCACTCTTCTTGGTCTAATCCTGCATGCGGAAACGGATTCCTTTCGGTTTCCGCGTCACAGCCGGTGAGGTAGGCCGAGCCGACAGGCGTTGCGTATCCGTCTCGGGTGCTCGAGCGCTGGAGCAGGGATCTGGCCTCGTGTCTTTTCCGTGCAAGTAAAGTCAAGCAGTCGATCCTGAGCGCCACGTTCTTTTGGCGTGGTTCCCTCGTTCTGGCTCGCCACTAAAGATCGGAGTGGAAACTGAGTCACTCCGAGTGGTGGGGAAGGAATTAAATCGCAGCCTCAGCCAAAATCCCAGCTAGCGCGATGCCTCAACATATTTTCCCTACAATGAGCATCAGTCACGTAACCACGACTCAGGAAAAGCCCTCAATAGGGCCTGATTATGGCAAGCTGAAGGGGGAATTAGCGACTGTATGGCGGCGGATAAGCCAGTGCCACGGCCACGTGTGTTTGTTTTGATCGCCGCACGAGAACAGCGTGACTGCGCTGCAGTGTTTGTCTTGGCCCCGTGTGAAAACCGTCCTCTCGCTTGCATCAGAGCCTCGACGAGACACCGCGTGCTCCGTGTCAAGGACCTCAGATTTGATAACGTGATAATGCACTCTATTGTTGATTTAGTCGATAAACAAGACGGTTTACGCCGCTGTAAGACTGTAAACACGTCTCGGCCAGACAAAAGAGCAATTCAGTAAGACCTCAATGAATGGATTAATGAATGATTAACAAACGTGCTGGTTTCAGTGTCACTCTAAAAGACTCTCTGCTCCGAGGTCAAAGTGCGGCGTCAGTAGCACACGTCCTGTTTGTCTGATGATAAAAGATGTTTTTTCCCACGAGAAAGTTTTAACGTTTTATTAATTCATGTGATATGAACACGCAAATGTCCTGGATGAGCGAAGAGAGGAATTAAACATCACCGGACATGCCGTTAAAAGAAAATAATCAACAACGAGGTGGAATAACTCAGGTCGAGGATATTTAATACCCAATTGGCGCTGGAGACTCTTTCCATAAATCTTAAATAAACAATGTTTCTAACCGCTGCATCCCAGTACAGTGTAGCGCACACACCCGGAGGAAAGCGCTATCCACCCACTTCAACATATCTGATCTCACAGAGGAATACGGTTGGCTAGTGTTACTTGTCTCTAAGTTACATCACCACAGCGTTGAAGTCAGTTCTTCTGTCTGAGATTCTCATTAGAGTGAGCGGTTCAATTTGATTAGATTTGTGCCAAAGAGCGTCAAGGTCGCATCAAGGTCACACACAGGTTTTTCTTTTTGGTCGTCCGCTGACTTTTCTGGCTTTTTTCCCCCTTATAAGTCTCACTAACAAGTGGTTTTCTTATAGACACTCGGCTGTTTAATGCAAATCTTGAGAGTTTTTGTCACAGTAC
The DNA here is from genome assembly GCA_030014275.1 of Clariallabes melas. Taxonomy (NCBI): domain Eukaryota; kingdom Metazoa; phylum Chordata; class Actinopteri; order Siluriformes; family Clariidae; genus Clariallabes; species Clariallabes melas. Next base: position 19,424,444 of record JAQMYI010000018.1, read on the forward strand.
TGAACATAGAACATTTCCACTACTCGTTTTATAATGAATGAGTGTGAAATGACTTATTGACGATTACATCAAGTTTATGCACGAGTCAATATTTGCCGTGTTGCCCCTTCTTTTTCCCCCAAAGACATCTGCAATTCGCCCTGGCATGCTGTCCATCAACTTCCTGACTGATGGCGCAGCCTATTCTTGCATAAATGCTTGGAGTTTGTGGGTTTTTGCTTGTCCACCCCCCTCTCGAGGATTGACAAGTTCGCAATGGGATTTAGAGTCTGGAGAGTTTCCTGACCATGGACCCAAAAATGTTTATTTTGTTCCCTGAGTCACTTACGTTATCACTTTTGCCTTATGGCACTCGAGGTGCTCCATCATGCTTGAAAAGGCATTGTTCATCACCACCAAACTGTTCTTAGGTTGAACAGTAGGTCGGGAGAGGTTACTCTCGGAGGATGTTCTTAATTCAGGGCGAACTGCAAATACTGACCTTTGCATGACCTTAATGTAATTGTCAATAAAAGCCTTTGCCGCTACTTAAAATTATACATCAGTATACCAGAGTAACATCTGACACAAAGATCTAAAAACACTGAAGCAGCAGAACTTTTTACAGTGAAAATGAATATTTGTCATTCTCAAAACGTTTGGCTCGAGTTTTCTTGATGCAGGCCGATAGTTTGAAAAGGTGATTGTGTCTATGAATTGACCTGTTTTTTCACATTACCAGGTAAATATTATCATCTAATGCTTGCTAAGTAATCAGAAAGAACTCAAAAAACGATCATATCGATTATGAAGTGATGATAAACAGTCCAGAATGTTACAGTAATAGTAATGCAGTACGCTGTTCACGACCCCCACTGACGGTGTAACAGCTGCAGCAGACCGGAAGCGTGACGCAATAACAAGGTACAACCTGTGGTTCGGTATGATGGTATTTTTAAACAAAGCCACCATGAGTCAGTTTCGTTCTTCTGTTTGACCCAGATATACTTATTTGTTGTCCGGACCACACTGGATTTTCCTTCAGAGTTCTCACGTGTCAGTTTAAACACAAACAACACCTGTATTATATTCCTGACTTATTAAATCATCTCCACACTCTTTATCATGGATTTCCCTCCTCATCCTCTGAGCCGTGCTAACTTTATAATCCCTACATTTCTACATACAAAACAGAGAGAAGAAAGAGACGATGACTGATTCTACTTGCTTTTTTTTTTATTGAACAAGCAAAGCAGCATATTTACATGAGTGTTTGTTTTATTTATTTACTTTTTTGCAAACATCCTCAGTGGATTAACAGTTTTTTTTTTTTTTTTCTCATCAAACTTTTCTTCAATGTTAGGGAATTTTGCTACCATTTACCGTACCGTATTTCCTGGAATAGAAGACGCACAGAATACTGAATTCTGATAAGCAAAAGATACTGTGTGTATACTGTAGAGGCTGTCGGTTTATAGCTGTGGTACGTCATGCAAATGTGTCTCACTGGGTTTTTCCTGTTAGTGTTGCTTTAGGTCATTAGGACTACGAGGGGCGTTCAAGCCAAAGCGGGACTTTTGATCGTGCAGAATAACAGAATGCGGTTATGAGAGTAAAAACTAGGTTTATTTCTCTATACAATCCGCTGCTACACTAATGCACTTATCCCAGTGTTTCACTAGTGCTTGGATACCAGGCTCAGTTTGCCTGCTTCATGTCTGAAACACCGGCCTCCCGGGAACTCCTTTAACGTATCGAACCACGCTTGGAGCGCAGTCAGGACTGATTGTACTGAATGATTGTGTGTACAGTTGAGTCTCTTCTTCCGCAAGACGGCGACGAGTTATCCGTTGATTTTTGCACCGTTCAAATGTTTCACTGTGGCTAAGAGTCTCATCATCAATCCTGCGCTTGACGTCTTAACCTGTCAATGTTAATCTTTTTTTTTTCTTTTTTTTGAATGAATGCTTTCATTCACCAGTACGTTCATCACAAGTCCTGGTTTGACTTGAACGCCCCTCGTAGTTTAATTCAATTCTGTATTGTTTCCTGAGGGCATGTTTTTTTTTGGGGGATGGGGTACAAAGTGCTTCAATCTTAAAGGTACGTCCAAAATCTTGTGAAGAGAACTTTGAACAGCATTTTGTTGATGATTGCCGGTTCAGTTGAAACACATTCACAAAGCACTTCGTCACCCGCAGCAACAGGGTTAACGCCACCCTTTTATTTCCAGCTTTAGGAGAACTCGTGGTATAATCAGACATATACTGTATAAAATGATTGATTGTGAAATATTATAACATAATTCACGCTACACAATGCTTTTGTTCGTCCCGTCACCGTGGTGACGATAGCAGTAGTGCGGCTGGTTTGTTTTTAATGTTACGTCGTGGTGATGCGATGCTATTACTATAAAACAATATGGAGCTTATCATAAGCTAAAACTGTAGATTAGTACATAAACGTTCTGTATAAAAACAAGTGTCTTATAGTCCAGAAAATATGGTAACTGATTTCTTCACGATCCGTGCTTAAACAAAAAAAAAAAAGCGTGAAATGTGTTCGATCAGCCACGCCGAAATCACATTCTAGCACGGGAAAAAAATAATAAAAATCAATCAATCGATCAAGTCTACACGGTTTGAAGTATAATTAGCTTGAAAAGTAAAAGATTTTACAAATTTCCCGGCCCGGTGCAAGTTAGATATCAAAATCGGACCGTCCGTTCTGTTAATACTGCGTAGGTCTAAGATTATACTTCGAGCGCTGTAGTAACATATAAAACACACGCACGCACGCAGGCTTCCTGCTGACTCGGCGTCTTTAGCGTTGTTTTTTCTTTTTCTGCAGTACGACCTTTCGCATACATCCTCCCTCCCTTTCTCAGGCGTAGCACTAGAAACGTGCTGAGAGTCCACTCTAACATAGAGCACAACAGGGACAGAAACCGCGAATGGCGGCTCGTCACACCGCCACCACCACGTCTTAAAACAAGAAAATAAAAGAATAAGAACGGGAGTGTGCTGATGCTCAAAAAAGGAAAAAAAGAAAGAATAAAAACAACACATCCACTGCTCTTCTCAGAGGTGGTTATGCTAAGACCGGGATTGCCGCATGGAAACAATTTACTGATAAACCTGATGATGATGATATGAAGGTCTTTGACCTCTTGAAATCCTGCCCCAAAAGTGCACTTTTTTTTTTTTTTTTTTTTTTTATAAAGGAAAAAAAAAAAAAAAACACTGAAAACTCAACAAGTCTGAGAAACAGTCGTCGTCATCTTGAGAAGTTCGGTCCATTCACAGGTTGGTTTTAAGGCGAGAGACAATGCAACATGCAACAGCTTCCCCTTTTGCGCCAGGCGAAGAAGAAGTGATGGCAAGGCAGTGATGATGGAGAGAGATGAACGAAAGAAGAAGAAGAAAGAAAGCCAGAGAGGAGGGAAAGGATGCACTTAAACATTCTCCAAGTCGTTCGTATTGAGAGTCTATAAAAAACTGCGCAGGCAACTGAATTTCCAAAACTTTGGCTGAAATGTACGTTTTTTTTGTTGTTGTTGGTCAGGTGCATAGAGCTTCTCTGAGAGTCGGATCAGGAGAGAGAGAGAGAGAGAAAAGGAGAGAGGAAGAGGGAAAAAAGGGGGATCGTGTCTCTCCTGATGAGGAGCTGCTGCTAGGAGTTCTGCAGGAGGCGTCTGTAGTGCGGCATGACCTCGTGCTCCGGCAGGTGAAGGTTGAACTCCAGCGCCACCAGCACGGGGAACTCGAAGGCGATCAGCTCGCGCCGGTTCACCCGAAACCTCTCCTCCAGTTTCTGTGGAGCGAAAAAAAACACCGCAGCTTTATTTATTATACAGAAGCCCTCGAAGGACCGAACGCTACACCGCGGAGGAATCATGAAAGTTGCAAAAAAGATTTAATTTAGCTGGTGTCCCTTTTTTCGATATGACCAAAGGAAGAGGATCTGAGTCGTCATTACGCTCTGATAAGATATTTAGACAGCGATTTAAAAATATTTCGCGCTCATTAGGGAACTGAAACGAGCGGTTCCATGTTAAAAAAAGAAAAGAAAAAAAAAAGCTGTGTAAATATTTAACGTGAATCATTTTGACTTGAGCATGAAGGTTAAACCAGGATTAAATCATACAGTAAATCGAGAACGCTCGAACGCACTGTAGCTACAAATACAAGGTCCAGCATCCTTGCATTAATAATATAATCCACACACTGTAAACTGCACGGCGCAAAAACAAAAAAACAAAAAGCCACCACCTGGATTTAACTAAGCAAATATTTAAGATCCTTCCATTAGATAACGACTGCAGTGATTAATACGGTCGGTTCAGCTGGAACAAGTCATTTAAACCCATGTTACTCCGTTTCAGAATCGTCAAATTATTGCCCTGAATCAAGCAAAGAAAACAACTAAGGAATGTGAACGTTGGGTTAAGAACTGAAGAAGTGTAGTTAGGAAATTTTTGTTTTGAAATGATCATGATCAGAGATCACTTAAAACGTTTGGTGAACCTCTCGCAGCCGGAGGTCTAGAGAGAGCTGATTGGCCGAGCTCTCTCAGCGGGGAGGAATGAGAGGTACTTCGTGCTCCCACATTAATCACGGCTCTACAGCCAATCAGGGGCGTCTGTGAGCTCGCGCAAGCGG
>JAQMYI010000018.1:19503664-19523339 GCA_030014275.1 Clariallabes melas
TTTAAGACACAGAGGTCAGCCTTTCTGTAATAGTTCTTGCAAGAACAGTATTGTCAAGTGCATTCGCAAAATCCGTCCAGCACCATAATGAAACTGGCTCTCATGAAGGCCGTCCCAGGAAGGCGAGACCAAAACCTACCTCTGCTGCAGACGAGAAGTTCATTGTACTTACAGCAGAATGGAACGACATGAGCCTGTGTAATAAACCATGAAGAAGAACATGTGTTTGTATACGACACCGGGTTCTCCCTGGATACAGGCGCTGTCTTGTGCCAACCATAAATTTCCAGCAAAATAAATATTTGTTCTTGCATTTTGCCAGCCTTAAATATTCGAAGCGTGGTTTGTAATTTGTCTCATTCGAACCTGCCGTGCATGTTTCCATAAATATGTGTTGCTTTAAACACAAGAAGAAATTCCTGCTCTGAAAACTCACGTCCTCGGCTCCCGGGGGTCAGACGCAGATAATCGTCCTGATGGAAAAAGAATGTGTGTGTGTGTGTGTGTGTGTGTGTGAAATCAGGATGTACACCAAGTATACGTTTTGTTGTTGTTGTTGTTGGAAAAGGGGAAACAGTTTTTTTTTTTTTTGGGGGGGGGGGATATTTTTTCAAGAATATTTGAATTTGATTGAGATTTGGTGCATGTAGGAACACACTTGCTGCAGAGACCATTTCCTCTCCACACAAGGTCTAATGTTTATTTATAAAGAACACGCTGATTTGTTGAACTCTTGCCTGCCAACCTCTGCACTTGCGCACGCTGAAGATACAAATTCTGAACGCTCGTAGGCCTACTACCAGTTGTTCGCGGCGAACGGCTTTCGCAAATATTTCAGGGAAAAACTTTTAGCCTAAATCCCTCGCTGATCCTAACACTCTATAAACTCCCATAGTAATATGTCATACAAGCCAAGCGTGCAGCCTAATGCTTGGAGATAAATCTTCTTCAGCTCCAGAGCAGCGCGGTGACACGAACAGGGAGCTGATGAACACGATGTGACGTTACAGCGCTGTAAGTGAGTTCTGCCTGCTTGTGCCAGAGCCGGTTATTGATGGCGTGTGTTCCTGAGTTCCTGAGGTTTATGTTGTGGCTGGTACTTCTCTCCAGAGAGAGAGAAAAAGTAGAGGGCATACACAGTTCAAAAGGGCAGCGGGTGTTTACTCTGTGGAAACGCTTGTCTGGGCCGGTCTTATGACGGTGTTGCAATTGAACAAACAGAGACAGGGATTGACCCATGGTGAACAAAACTGAGAAATCAATCTAGATACATACTCAAGTTACTCAAAGTTGACCAAAATATGAGTTTTTTAATGGTGACAACACAGCAATGAATGGAATTTCTTCCCGATATAGTTCACTGAATCATGTTCGGTCCACAAACACACACACACACACACACACACACACATACAAGCGTGCATACACACTTCAGAATCTCTTTACACAATGAATTTCAACACAACACTGTATCTGCAAGAATGCGCTCAGCTAGCACACACACACACACACACACACACACACACACACACACACACAAGAGCAAAAGACGTTGCTTTGCTGATCAGTCGTAAATCAAAATGCAACCCCCGGGTCAAAGTTCAGCGCACTTATAAGCCAAAGTTCACGGCAACCAATAACACTCCTAACCTTAGATCAGAGGGAGGCCGTAAAATCCTGAAGGAAAGAAAAAGAATTGGTTTTAAAGATTGTTTTTTTTTTTAAGTTTAGTAAGGCGTAAAATAAATAAATAAATAAATAAATGAATAAAGCACATGGGGGGGGGGGAGTGCTGTGATAGGAAATTAATGAACATCCCATGGTGTGAGAAATCAGACTTCCTGTTACGTTGATTCATTTCAAATAACAGCACAGAATCTAAAGTGTTTTTCTTCCTGCACATCAGCAAATTCGCAGAAACACTTTATTTATTTATTTATTTATTTATTCATTTACTTATGATGTTCAGGATATTTAAACATTTAAAGAGCTATAATCACTCACTTTCTCCTTTCCCATAAGGCTTACTGACACTGGAGACTCCTTCCTTAATGTTAAGCTTCTTACCATAAACCTTCCATGGGTGATTAGGATTTTTTAATTCAGTACATAAAACCTTGTTTATTTGAACATGTTATGATTCAGATTAAATAATGTTGAGCATCCAGAAGAACTGGTGCTGTCGTAAAAAAAAAAAAAAAAAAAAAAAAAGGCTTGAATAAAAAAACTGCGATTTAAATTAAAGCCAATAGGAAGAGAGTTGGAGTGTTGCAAGTTCTCAGATGGTTTGATATTTTTTGTGACCTAAATGTCAAATCATACCTAACTTGTAAATCAAAGTCGGGAAACATTTTGACTATTTAAAAATTGACAATAATAATAATAATAATAATAATAATAATAAAATTTTATATAATTTATTATAAAATATTATTATTATCAGACTTTTTGTCACTGATATTCTTTTAAATTTTACTAATATAAATATTGTTATTCATTCATTCATTCATTCATCTTCTATACCGCTTTATCCTGTGATCAGGGTCGCGGAATATTATTATATATTTTTATATAATAATAATAATAATAATAATAATATTATGAAGAAGACTGTACTATATGTATCTAATTAACTATGTAATTAATTTTTTTCCTTTTAAATTACGTTGTTTGATTCTGGACGCTTCATTGCTCAAATCAAAATTTCATAAAATTCTGCTCAGAAAGCCCTACACTTTGTCATGTGATCAAATCTATCTAACTTCAAATGTATATTTGATTATTATTATTATGATTATTATGACTGTTTTTGATTGCCGTCTGCTTCCAGTTGGCATTAAGGTACGAGGAGACGCCGTGATGTTACAGCATGTCACGTGGATCATGAATTATTTTAACAGCTTATCTCTTATCTACAGGCAGCACGATAACCAAGAAGAAGCGCCCAACAAATTAAACACCAGAATCAGAAATTCCTTCACATTTCCATAATGAAAAAATCAACAAAGAAGAACCAGAAGCTCATCAATGAAGTTCCTGCGATTTTTCTTTTTTATTATAATAATTATTATTATTATTATTATTTGTCCAGTGTGGATGAACTCGCTGCAATTGCAACATTCGCAGGAAAATGATTGGATTACAAATAGTCATACGACATGCCTTCGCTCGAAAAAGTCTGTTCAGCACACGACAAAGGACATACAAGAAATGTACAAAATGTCTTCCATGTGCGATCAGGACAAATCACATGGGCTGAGGATGAAAAAATAACATTGCAGCCGTTTTTTTTTCTTTGTAATTTCGATAGAGAAAACAAGTAGAAGAAGTAGAAGCCTTCTGTGATCATTTCAAATGAAATGATCTCCTCAACAAATAGAGCTGTAAAATGTACAAATACATTAATGCCAAATGAAATAAAATAAGAAAACACCGCGAAGAAACACACCACATTTTTTAAAAGAAATAAATAACTCTACAGATTCAATCAAAAAAAGAAAAAAGTATGGATTGTAGTCAAATGTTGCTTGTATTACCCTCAGACACACACACACACACACACTTACACATGGCATAAAAATAAAAGCTCTCCCACTTCACTGAGAGAAGTTCGGCTTCTCCACTAAAGGTCCTCCTAGTGCTCCAGAGACTCTACTTAAAGTCCAGACACGTCTAAATGAATCATTCAGGGATAAGCGTGTATCTCCTCTCAAGCTCTTGAGCCTCCATCTGGGACACGACTCGCTCACGAGAGAGTCGCCCGGGTCGTGAATTATTCTAACAGCTTATCTGTCGGCCGGGATGATAAGCAACGAGAAGCAAGAAAAATCACTCTAAATGATCAAACCAAAATCCAAACATCATTTCGTAATGAATATATTTAAGTATATTTCATTGTGAGAAGAAAAAAAAAAAAAAGAAAAGAATAAACAAATAAATTCAAATAAAAAATATTATAGTATTTGCATACCAATGTGTTAAGTTAGGTAGTTAGGTCTTATGTCAAGGGGAAAAAAAAACGTCTGTAACAAAAAAAAGCATCAGAAAAGATTTCCTGAGTGCTGTTTGTTTGTTTGTTCTGAGAGATATTGTCTCGGGTTGTTTTGTTTGTAGTCGTGATTGAAAATGAAGTATGAAATTTTCATCCTTTCAGTCCACCGTAATCAGCACAACAAAAGTAAAAGTACCATTTAACACTAAAAATCACACTTTTTTGATTTGATTTTGAAAGAATCAAACAAGGAGCTAAAAAGCAACCAGATACCCTGTATTAAACCTTTACAATTACAGTCCAATCGAAAAAGAGCTTTTTTTTTTTCTTTTCTTTTTTTTTTAAACAGAAGATCCTGTGCAGATTAGGATGGATCAGATACACCAACAGCAAATGCAGACATCAATCTCATAAACAAGGAACCAGGATTCGGTCCTACACTACCAGACTTTATCTTTATTTGACAAATATAAGCATTAATCTTCAACAGCCGGCATTATAAATACAATTTCATTCATTCAGGACGGAGGGAGGGAGGGAGGGAAGGAGGGAGGGTGGGTGGGCGGGCGGGGTTGGTATAATCTTTGATTCCAGTTTGAACGATTTCAAAATTTTGTCATTCAAAAACGAAAACGCTTTCCGTGAAACTGAGAAAAGAAAAACTGATGGAAATGATTTCTCTTCTGACGCAATCCGATCCGATCCAGTCAATTTTCTATTTTTTCCAACTGGGAAAAAAATCTAACAGGTTTTGATCCACGTACTCCTCGGACCGACACTCGTAGTGCAGTGTGTGGTTTTTTAATAATAAAAAAAACAGTACCAAAGGCACGTTGTGGATCGGCACTCGTATTCTTGATTATCAACATCCAGAGAGTGTATTTCCAAAAAAATTGGAGTAGAAGGATTTTTTTTTGTTTTTGTTTTTTTGCACAAGCTCTCCAAAGCCGAAGAAAAGTCACGAGCATGAGCAAGGTTTTTCTTTTTCTCAGGGCGACTCCAGGCCCGTGATGAAAGCAGCCATTTTACAAATGAATGCCAGGGATGATGTGGAGAGGCAGAGTAGAGCGATGAGGAGCTTTTTAATTCCACACAGGTCAGTGTCAGGCCAGAGCCATGGGACACCACGTGTCACCTCGTACAGACGCTGCCACGTCACCAGTGGACATTAATCCCACGTTAGTGTACAGACCCTCCTGGCCGGGGTACTTCACGATGGAGCTTGTGGTGCCTGGAACGTCTATATGACCCACCATAGCGGAGGAATTCACCTATAATCAAAATAAATAAAAATATATAAGAAGAAGAAGAATCGTGCCATTTTCTTATTTCTGTATATTTTAATTTTCTTATTTATTATATTTATAATATATTTTTAAAAATTTTAAATAGCAATTAATTTTATAGAACTACCAAATTACATTTAACCAGTAAAAGGCCCTTTGTCAGGTTTCTTAGTAGAACGCACACAGGACAAAACAAACCAAAGTTATACCATATTTCGCTTTTTTTCCAGCTACAAGGAACGGTAACATAAGTACAGTATATAAACATTATTTTTATTATCTTACTTAAACTATAATTGCATGAGTGTAATAAAGCATTCTTAATTTTCCATTTCCCTAGTTTTATACATTTAATTTATTATAAACTGTGACCATCTTATCCATAGTGAGCGTTACCATGGCAACTAAAATATTTACCTCATTTCTCTAAACAAAATCTGATATTTTGAGCAGATCTATTTCATATGAATTACTATAATATGAGTTGTATGCAGTGCCGACTAAAATATATAGACAGTTTCCTAAAATAAAATTGTATATTGTCAAAATGTTTTTATGCACTTTTGCTTCATATCAGTTGGGTTTTAGGATGTGTTTACGATATTTTTTATTTTAATACAATTTTTACAAAAAAAAATCCTTTCACATGCCATTATTACATAATTATATAGTACATATTACATATGATTAAACATTAGTTATAGTCCTAGGCTTACACTCGGTTATCATTAAGTAGTTACACCTCATCACACGAATAAAATGTAATGAAATTTAAATCAATAAATTTATAAATAATCAGACATCTATTTTAAATCAATAACAAATAATTATGTCAGAAATGTTAGAAAATGTAATTGCAGGTGTTGAGGTAAGCTAGAATTTGTTGAACTCACCGATGTCACGGCCACCTGCGCAGATGGAGGACTGTTCTTTGAGTTTTCTTCTGAGGCAGAAGATGATGATGATGTTGGAGTCACAGGGACAGAGCTGCTTCCTGCTGATTGAAAAAAAAAAAACAATCTGTCAGATAACAGAAACGCAACTAAACGCATACAGTCTTACAGTGAGATGTGTTTCCTGTCACTGACCAGACGATCCCTTTGTCTTGTTCAAGTTTTTCGGTTTTCTTTTCCTCGTCTGAATGCCTTCCTTCTTCATAGCCAGTGGCCGCGGTACCTGTTGAAACGGGCAGAATTTTTAGCTGATTGTTATCAGTTATTAAATGCATAAATCATGTCAGAGGGCATGTGCTGTTGTGCAGATGTCATGTTTCTGGCCTACACACCCCGTGTAATTTAGTGTAGAGTCCGCATGCGTTGCACACCGGTTCCCCCTCTGCGTTTCTGCGCCACAGGGTCGTGGTACTGGTCTGGCAGTTTGCACAGGAAAGACCGACTCTTCTAGAAGATGACTGCATTCACAAACACACACACACATAAAATCAATCATCTGTTAACTTTCAACAACTTTCAACAAATGTGATTATGTTCTTATCACACTTGAAACATTAATCACGCCGGCATATCCGATTGCTAACTGATTGGCTTGCAAGGAGCAAAACCTGTATTATTTAATTTATTTATTTTTTGTTTCTGAACCCTTCAAATGTTCAACGTTTTAATAATAAAAGACTGAAATATCTTTGGTTAAACCTTTCTTACAGCATTTAGAAGATATGTTTCCCAACATTTTTCAGCAACAAACTCCTTCAAGAGTATGAAAAATAATGAAATAAAGAAAAACATTATATTTTGAACTTTTGAAATATTTTGCTCATGATTTCAAAGTGCTTAATAAAGTTTAGTTGATTTATTGAAACCAGAAAGCCAGAACACATTAGACTCAAGTTCACCCGGCTTATAATAAATATTGATACTGGATAAACATGATTATAAATAATAGTTTAACATTTATGGGTTGGGTTTTTCCACCACTGTAACAAAATAAAAAAATTAAAACACAGAAATGATAAGAAATGCTTCACAAAATTCACTGGTTTAAAGGTTTTTAAAAAATATATAATACAATATAATAAAAGAAAATTTATGTTAAAAAAAAACTACTTAATTATTGAATGACATCTCAGAACAAATTGTTTCAAAGTCTCATATACTCTAGGGGTCTCCAATTTTCAGTTTTGGTAAAGTAGCAGTCAGAACAAGCCAGCATTCACCTATCATCAAAATATATATTAATTATTATAGAGCACATTAAAGAGGAAGGACTATATTTAAATAGTCCACATTATATAGTGCACATTAAAGAGCAAGGAATATTTTTAAGGATCACTTTAGCCAGATCTCATGCACCTTCTACAAGGATTCCTTGCCCTTGGGGCAGGAAAAGTACTGTTAAGATACCTTTTTTCTAAAGAAACATTTATATTAAAATTAATAATACTTTTGCACGCATTAAAATAATGACCCTAAAATGCCATTTCATAGTTGAATTACATGTATCAATCTGTCCTGAGAATCAGATCTAGTGGACTCTCTCATAAACAAAATTACTGTTGCTTGTTGCTGCAATGGTACCATCTATGGCACATCTTTTGTATCTTTGAAGCTGAAGATTACAATATGTATGTGCTTTCCAGCTAAAACACAATCTATAGATACAAATAAATTCTGCGACAAAACAAGTATGCTCGGGTTACTTTAACTAAAAAACAAGTTCAGTAAAATCACTTTGGATCGAATGTGATGTGTTTAGGAATTTTGAAATATTTTTTATATATATTGTAATAATAATAATAATAATAATAATAATAGTTTAATATATTTATACACTTTAATTATGTCCTGTGTGTGTGTGTGTGTGTGTGTGTGTGTGTGTGTGTGTGTGTGTGTGTGTGTGAAATTTGTTTTATTTATTAAGGGCTTCCTAGAAAGTGCTTGAGAGCCAGTATGCACAAAAAGAAATGGTACCAAACTGAACTTTTCCTTAATGGAGTGTATTTTGTGTTTATGTGTTTTTTTTTAATGATTAATAATTTAAGGTACATTACTTGGTGAGTTGTACATTATTGTAAAAGTAAGTACACCATATGCACCTTTTTCTTCCAGATACACACTAAAGGTGCACGATATGTCTACGTGCTGATAAATATATATTTTAAATATTTGTTTAGCTCATGACTCTGTATTCAGGGTGTATGTGGATTTCAAGGAGTGTGAGAACCCCGGTTTTACCATTTTAATACGCATTCGGTATAATTATCCTCAGTATTTTCAAGTAGTTCATACTCTAGATGATTTCAACCCGGGCTACAGTGTGAAATGAGGCCTCTGACTCACCATGCGCTTCTGGGGTTTAATTAATGGTCGGCTCAGGCCGTTCATTTTGCTGTACAGGCCGCAGGCGTTGCAGAGAAAGTGCCCGGTGCCGTCGCGTCTCCACAGCGGGGTGGAGATGGAGCCGCAGTTCACGCACTCCCGACTCTCCATCGCGTCCTCGAGAAAGTCTAACACACACACACACACACACACACACACAGGAGACACGTGCACGTCAATGAGGCGTAAATGAACAGGCGCTGCTCTAATTGATTGCCCCGTCTCTGGCCACCTCTGAGAGATTTTAACCTGAAACATAACTCAATTATTTTTCAAATGTTGCTTATGGAAGTATCAATACATCCCGTTAATGTTTCTTATTGAAAAGTTTTTGGTCGTAATTGTTTATTCAAATATTTAAAAACATAATTATTCACAATGTTTTAAAATATGTTGTTCGTTTCAATTTCTGACCTAAAAACGAACTTATCCACTTAAACTATATTTTCATACATTATTCCTGCAGTAAATCCGTAGTTTTCCTGTAATCATAATACACATTTTGTTTTAAACAAAACCCGACATTAGGCTGTAGTGCGTCAACGTAAATCTTTAGTGCATTTATCCCTGTTATATTCATTTTATTTCTTTTTTAACTCATATTCTAGCTTATTTCCCTTGTTTAAAAATAAAGATTCGGAAGTCATAAAAGGCAGTTTAATCAAAAGTATTTAAAGCACGATCGTTAATTGAGCTTAATTTCACACCCGCCTTATTACATCAAATCAATCAATTAATTAATTAAATACGAAATAGTCGCTTTTATTGTTGTGCTTTTTTTTCTTTTTACATTTTTTTTTCATTACTTCTATTTCGATTTGCTTACCAAATATTATATTCGACAACTCTTAAACTCTAGAAAAAACTCTGAAGGAAACTGTTGTGGTTCTTGCTTGGATTGTTGAAGTTATTCTGAAAGACATATAATGTTCTTGGATGCACCTTAGATGCTGGAAAATATCTTATAGGATCATTTTGATTTTAGAGCGCGCAAACTCCTACCCAAACACCTACACACACACACACACACACACACACACACACCACGCTTTGAGAGAGTGTGTATTTTTTACCTGTAGGTCCGGGCCGGATGGAGAGCGGCGCCGCTCGGCTCTGTAATGAATGCAGCATGGAGTTATCGAAGGGTCCAGCGGGCCAGGCGGTGGGGATCTGGGGCAGCTGCGCTCCCACGTAGGGCGCGTACGGCCCGCTGTAGGAGCCGCTCAGGGGTCGCGATAGGTACTGCTCCCTGCCGCTGGCGTTCAGCGCGCTCGGGTAGGTCGAGTCCCTTGCCGTGCCGTTGTTCACGGGCGGGCTTGGCGAGTAGTGAAAGCGAGTGGAGGTGGCGTGTGGGCTCCCGGTGCTGTAGGACGACGGGCTCTCGGGCGCGGGCTGTGACCAGGCGGCGTGACTGCTGACCGCGTGGCTCGGTTGCGACGCCGCCGCGCTCGGCTGCAGGTAAGGCAGACTCGGGATCATCGGGCCGACCCGCGAGGTCGGCACGTACACCGGCGAGTTTGGACTGGAGTGCATGTAAGCAGCCGACGGCGACTCGTAGGCGGCCAGCGTCGAATACATGTCGCCTGGGTCCACCACGATTCCAGCGGTCTTGTGCGCGCTCAGCTTAGCGGCCTGGTCCAGATCCGCGAACAGCGGCACCTCGTCCGAGCACACCGGGTGACCGAAGACGGCGTAGGAGGCCAGCGGCCGCGTGTCTGCGCGCCGACTCCCCACTGGGTCCAGAGGCGACGTCCTCAAATCGTCCCTGCGCTCGCCGTGAACGCAGATCTGCTCGGACGGCGAGCCCGGGTTACTGGACACTTCACGCTTGACTGTGGACCAGCTGTGCTCGCCCAGGTCCATCCAGGAACCGTGTGGTAGCTCGCGGGGTGCGGAAAACGGATACGAGACGGATTAGCCTGCAAGTGAGAAGAGGAACTTCAGAACAGCGTATAAAATGTACATGATCACATGGAATCAGCTTTAGTAACCTTTTATAGTCTTATATCGTATAATATTTATAAGATATACACTTATAACAACATCATTAGATGTTTTTGAGTCTTTCAAAAACATAAAGAGGAAACTAAGTACAAATACATAAATCCAACAGGTGTATAATCTGCTGTAAAAACGAACCACAACACACTGCGCTTTCTAAGGATTGGTATTCATCCTGAGTTTTTTTTTCCTCTTCACAACTCGAAATACTCTGGGAAAACTTTAAACTCTCTTAAATAAAAATAATAATAATAAACACTCAGTATTTAAATCTCAACCAATCAAAAGGTATTAAACCTACATAGCACAAATGGATGCGTAGTCAAAAACAGTACCCAGTAAATGAAAGTAAACTTCGCTTTTTAGTATTCTACATTTCCTCGTCATTAGAAACGCTTTTAAGAAATTAAAATTAAGCCTAGATTTGGGGAATATTAGAACTGAGCTGCACCTCATTGCAGAGGGTTAGTAAACAGTTAGACTCCCTGTCCGGCTGAAGAGACTCCAGAGAAGAACTGAATCCATCTGTGTTGTGACTCAGTTCTCACTCTCTCTCTCAGTGAAGCCTCATGATTATTGCCAAAAAAAAAGAAGGGAAAAAAGAAACACCCCACGCACACATGGTAACAGATAGGAAACCAAACGCAATATGTCTTTCCAACAAGGAGATAACCGCTTGATAAGCCCCTCAGCAGATAAGAGGTAACGGTGACGGCGCACCCAGAGCGCTTTCCATCTGCGCAACGCACAAACCCAAGTTCTGCTTCAACATTCAGGCCGAACCTCGGAGCCGAACTCGGAGTTTATGGAGGAAAAAAACTTTACCACTGACCTTCTACTGGTGTTTCTCCATAGGGGTGTTGGCGGAATCCAGCGCTCATGTAACTACTGCGGCTCTCCAAGAACATTTCCGAATGGATGCTTTACGAGGACTTGTAACGACGTTAACGAAAGGAGGGGCCATCGAAGAAATGAGGGCTGATTGGCTGTCAATTAGCGCATGCGCAACAGGCATGGGGCCGGGCATGTACTTTCTTTCTTTCTGTACACTTATATACTACCGTTTGCTGGCAAAATATTATATCACAATTTTAAACAATTATATATAATATGTATTTTTTTATGTGTAATTTTCCACTTTTTTACAGTGATTTGTATTATTATTTATAAATAACATAATGTAAATGTGGTTTATATGATTATTATTAATAATAATAATAATAATAATAATAATAATAATAATAATAATAATAATGACACTTGACACAAATGTATTCAAAAGGTTTTAAAATTAAATATTAAATCTTATATATTGTAGTGTCCTAAACAGAATTTTACAAAGAAAACTAAACAAGACGTTGGTTGTATTTTCCTGATTTTTCCAAGTAAAATGATTGATTGATTAATTAATTTATTTATTTGTTTGTGTATTTATGTATGATAATTTTTTTTACTCATGGAATGTAATTCCCTTATTTACCCAGATAGGTCTACATGGGCCAAATGTATACTAATATTAAGTATTACAAAAAAGCCTGCATATAAAAAAACGTGTTTATCAGTTAAGACGTGAAAGTAGAAAAACAATGACACTATAAATAAATAAATAAATAAATAAATAAATAAATAAATGCGAAAACATAACAACGTTATTCCAATAGAATTATCCATTAGAACTATTATTTTACAATTATTATTATTATTATTATTATTATTATTATTATTATTATTATTATTGTTGTTATTGTTGTAAAATGATTTTGAACTTTGTTTAATTTGTTGATATAACATAAATTATATATAAAATATATAATGTGTGTGTCAGTGTGTGTGTGTGTGTGTGTGTGTGTGTGTGTGTGTGTGTGTGTGTTGAAGGTAAAAGGTAAGACGTTAACTCTTAGTTCAGTTATTATACATCCACACACACACACACACACACAGCAGTGATGGAATCAGTCTGAGCCGCTCTGTAGGTGAATGCTTGTGGATGCGCAGTGTGATGTAAATGAGCTCGGTGTGTAATTAGTTTATGGAAGCGCCGGCGGGGGCTGTGTTCAGCAGGTTAGCAAGGTGAGGGATTGAGCACAAACACTCAGCACGGGATGGCATCACACACACTCCGCCTTTGAACAGCAGATAATTGATTCAGGCCCAATATACATCAGCGCTTTATGTGGATTGATCAAAAGATGAAGGAGGAGGGGGTCAGGCTGATGAATGACTCCGCGAGCACCTGAGCTGTCTAACCTGCGAGCTCCACACACACACACATACACACACACACACACACACACACACACACACACACACACACACACTTCTCTAACCTGCAGCACGTGCTCATCTTGTTGATTTGCTTTAATAAAAAAAAAAAACACAACTCAGACGCTAATAATTGCGTAATATGAAATTCTTCTCAGTGTATA
The DNA here is from genome assembly GCA_030014275.1 of Clariallabes melas. Lineage (NCBI taxonomy): Eukaryota > Metazoa > Chordata > Actinopteri > Siluriformes > Clariidae > Clariallabes > Clariallabes melas. The sequence continues at coordinate 19,516,704 of JAQMYI010000018.1, forward strand.
GAATAATGTAGGTTATGTTTATGGCGAGGTCATTGGCGCAATGTGTTTAAAATAGCTTAAAGAGACTCATGTTTAATTTAGTATTTTAAACCTTTTTTATTTTAGTGTGGTCGAAAAATTATATTGCTTACTCATATACTTGTTTAGGCTACTTATATGTATTAATTTATTTATTGTTCATTTTAGGTGCCTATTTGTTTGTTTGTTTGTTTATTTGTTTGTTTGTTTGCTGATAAATTTTTATTTTAGTTTTATTTTAGCCAATTGCGTACTTACTTACTTGTATATACTTGTATGCGTAAGTGGTCATTTTATTTGTTTGCTTATTTGTTTGATTTGATTGTTTTTGTTATTTTTTTGCCAATTACTTACTAACTTACTTACTTATTTGCTTACTTACTTACTCATATAATTGTTTGGGCTGCTTATATGTATATACTTTCTGGTTGGTAATTTTAGGTACGTATTTATTTATTAGTTAGTTTGTTTGTCTGTTTGTTTGTTTATTAATTATTTTTGTAATTTGTCATTGTAGCCACTCACTCACTCACTCACTCACTCACTCACTCACTCACTCACTCACTCACTTTGTCACTTTAAGAGCTAAATATTGCACCAAATTACAAACGAACACAGTCGTACCTGCAGTACTATCTGAATTTGCTATTAAATACAGAAATTTCGTCAATAAATAATGTGATGTAATGTGTTTTATTAATTATCAGTAATAATAAATCAAAATAAAGACACTGAGGCACACACTACACTACAGTACAGTACACTACACTACACTGGACTTCAACACAATGTAACAGATTTATTTTTTTTTAAATCATGTAAATTTAGTACAATTTTAAAGATAAGCAGTGACAAAAGGTCTGATAATAATAATACTAATACTAATAATAAATTATTACTAAATTATTATTATTATTATTATTATTATTATTATTATTATTATTAATAATAATAATAATAATAATAACAACAACAACAACAACAACAACAACAATAATAATAATAATAAAAATAAAATAATAATAATAATAATAATAATAATAATAATAATAATAAGCCTCGGCACGTTCCATTATCGAAGCATGATAACTTTTCAAAACACACTTTATCTTTCTGGTCATATCAGTGATACCGAAAGCTGATACACACACACACACACACACACACACACACACACACCTGTATCATAATTACAGCTAAACAAATAAAGTCAACTCTTCGTTACAGATAAAACGCTTTCTAAATCATATGTGTGTGTGTGTGTGTGCGCGCGCGCGCGTGTGTGTGAAAGACGAAAACTGTTTTCGAATTCGTTTCTTCCTTTTCTTAAATACGCGTCTTCACTTCGCCTAAATGTCGGCCTAATTTTCCCCGTCATTAAACTCCCATAAGAAAACCTCCACATCTGCACACAGCTGGAGTACGATGTTGTGATGTTACGATGATGGTGATGATGCTGGGGTTTGTGTATTGTGTGTTTTGTGTGTCTGATCATTTGTAGGTAAACTCGTCAAAGCCTAGCAGTCTGCTTCTCTGTAAAGAAGTGGATGTGTGTCTAAGTGTGTGTGTGTGTGTGTGTGTGTGTGTGGGTGTTAAACAGACGGCAGACACTTCATTATTTTTTGTAGCTGAGTGAAGACTATTAAAGCTTTAATCTCTGCCCGGATGTACTTTGCCCTTGTAACGTGTAAGGAATGCTGAAAACAAAGAGGGACTTTGTTACAGCAGAAAAAGAAGCACTCTAGCACATTATTATTATTATTATTATTATTATTATTATTCATTTATTTATACTATCTATTTCACCAGATTATGTCTGATTTATTTTTGCTTCTTTTTATTTTTATTTTTTTTTACATTTGAAAAGTTTATTCTACAAAAAAAAAAAAATCCTGACGTTTAAAGCATTTATTTGTTCTTGTTATACTTTTCCTTTCATTTAGAGAAATCCGATTGAAAGTACACAAAGCAGATTTATCAGTGATAGTAGAATCAGGAAGATTAAAGCTCTTTATTGACTATAACAACAGTCTTAGTTTCCACTCGCTCTCCAAGAGTGAATGGATTAAAAGGTGTGTCTAGATAAAAATAAAAAAAAAATTGGTACAATTTAGATCTGACCCCTGACCGGACCATTCCAACACATCAATCTTTTTCTTTTCCTCTCATGCTGTTCTTTTGTACTTGGATTTGTGCATTGGTTTATTATTATATACCAGAATGTGTTTTTTGTCTCTCGACCAAAATAGATTGGTACTTGGAGCTATCAATGTGTCTCTCTGACTATCTTGACTAAAGCTCCAGTACCAACTGAAGAAAAGCAGAAGCATAGCACAATGCTTCCATCATCATGCTTCACTTTTTGTTTTGCTTGTTTGTTATATTACATCTGCCTTTTTTGTGCACCATACACATCTTTTAGAATCAAGTGTAGAAAGTTCTACCTTGTTCTACTCTCATCAGACCATAATGAATTTATTTTTATCTGCATGTTTTGGGGTAATTTTGGTTCAGGTGAAAGTTTTTTGGTTTATTTAAATAGCTAAGACATGACCAAAAATAATATGAAGAATACAAGAGCTTTTTTCTTTCCATCCAGGAAGTGATCAGTTTTTTCCGGATGTTCCTGCAGCTCTTTTAATGTTCCTGTACGTCTATAGGCAGACTCCCTGATAAGTTTTCTTCTTGTCCGTTTGTAAAATTCCAATTTTAGAGCAATGGCTCATTTTTCTCCGCTTGCTGATTGTTGACGATGGCCTTCTCGATGTTTCATAGTACATGCAATTTTTTGGAAATTCTTTTATGCACCTCTTCTAATTGCTGCCTTTTAATAATGAGTTCTAGTAGGTGCTTTGGAAGCCCTTTGAGAATCACAGTCAGATGAAACCTAAAAGATGATGTTGAAAAAGTCCTACAAAAATAGCTGATCTTTGCTTGATCAGATCACTAAATTGGTAATGTGTATTATAATAATGTTCGAACATAAGTTTGAGTGTGATTGGTTAAATACAGCCACATACCTCAATAAAAATTGTGTATAGAATTATGCAACCAGGTTATTGTATGCCTTTTTTTTATTTCTTCTTGCTGTAAAAATTGGAAAATAAATCAGAAGTGATTAATCTTTTTTGTTTGTCTATCTGTTTATTATTATTATTATTATTATTTTTAATGAATGATTTAGATCTGGAACGCATTTTTCCCGCTCCATTCTTTGTATAACAAAGTGTGAAGTGACAGTTTGTGTTAGCTCCACACTGATTTGTACCAATTAAACACACTTTATTAAACTCTATTGAGTCATTTCCTGTATTTGTGTGACAAGTTCTCTGCGTTATAGCAGACATGCTGTGTTTACTCTGCTGTTTTACAGGACGAGTGTTAAAGTCAGCAAAGTCTGTTGGAGAGTGAGGCTGAGGCTGGACACGACTGTTGGAAATGGTAGATGATTAAACTGAACAGGTGTAAAAGAAACCTTTGTGTGTGTGTGTGTGTGTTCCTGTGAGAGAGGGACCTTTGATAGCGAGCATGTTAACAACCTTCCCACAGATCACTGCAACATGGGACACACCCAGTCATGGGTTTGGCTGCTTTTCACAACAACTGGACATTATTTGCTTCCATAACTATGTGAACATTTCAGCAAATTCAAGAACAAAAAATAATTGACAAGAAAAATGGTATATTACAATATTTATGTAGTGGATTCAATTTCACTTAATCTATACACATCATATGTACATGACTGAGACACCTACTAACTCACACCTACTAACTACAAATCACAAATATAACGTAGACTAGACTGTTCTAAATATTAAAACGTGTGTCACCTGTTGAACATATACTCACTCATGGTCTCAAATATAACTCTTTTCCCTTCTTCATAATTTTTTGTTGCACTAAAAAATCATGCCATTTCAAACAAAAATGGCTTAATGTAGTCTATTATAAGCAGTATTTTCTTTCTTTTTTTTTTTTATTGCAATAAAACAGATACTTCTAGATATTTTCATCCATTTTAACAGAAAATTGTTTTAGGTAAGAGAGATTCTTCTTTTAGCTTTAAGCCTTTAGTATTCTGAAAAAGAAGCTAAATAATTTACTAGAGAGGTTTTAAAGCAAGCTTGAAATGAGTAAAGGCATTTAAAACTGATTTATAGTAATCTCAAAATATAAAATTTTCTATAATTTAAAATACACTGTCTGGCCACAAATGGGTAATTATTTCAAAACGGTCAATTTGTTTATGTGCGTCAAGCAAAGAAATCACAAAAATTACTGCAATTAGATTAAGAACTGTTATTTTAAAAAAAAATGTTTATGTTTAATATTGTTTAATAGTGAAAGTAAGAGCACTTCTGTAAACACACACACATAATGTGATGAGAACTCACAGGATTGGAACCAAACAGCTGTGTCTTGATAAGAAAACCACTTGTTAGTGACACTCATCAGACAAAATTCTTCAGTCTGCTAGTGAGCATAAAGATTTGACTTTGAAGCAATGAAAAAGGTCATGTGACCCGATGAGTCCAGATTGAGCCTATTCCAGCGTGATGGACGAGTCAGGGTAAGAAGGGGAAGCGCATGAAGCGATGCTCCCATCATGCATAGCGTCCACTGTACAAGCCTCTGGAGGCAGTGTTATGATCTGGGGTTGCTTCAGCACACACATCATTTTCTCAAACCCCGTTACCAATGATAAACTCATGTCATAAAGTACATGTCAGCCACACCATCTCTATCAGATCTGCCTTAAATGTTTATTACATGTTTATGAGGCGTCATTAGCAGTGAATAGGGGGGGCGAGCAGTCACGGTTCTCTGAGGCCTGGAGGCAGTCGGGCTCGTGAAAGCCCCTGCAGAAGATGTGCTGGAATAACAGATAAGAGCCTCAGTCATCAGTCATTAGATTCAAGTGTTTAAAAAGCCATTAGCGCTCGCTCAGATGGCCATCGGGCTCCTTCTGCTTCATGTACTCTGGACCTATTGGCAGCTATATTTAGCCGTGCACTGGCCCACGACCATTTTTCCACCTCTGGAAAAAATCGTGTATCATTCACACGCTGGGATGTTTCTAAACTAATCGGTCTATACGAAATGCAATAAATTAAGAGAAAAGATGTGAAATAGGGGACGTTGTGGTCATTTCAAATAAAAAGAAACAACGGCTTGTCACGGATGACTTCATGACAATTGTCGATTCATTCCCACTAAAGAGTTTTCCTCCTTTACACTACCACCAGCACTTTCTAAACCTTTCTAAAGAACTTTCCTATTCTGTAGCCCTTGTTGTTCTTTCTGTGCTGCATCCACTCAGCCTTCATCCTGTTGCACCCAGGCCTGTGTTTTGTCTAAGAAGAGAAGGTTAGCCTCTACGCTCCAGATCCTGCTACTTTTTCCCTGAATCAGCTGTTTAAAAGCCACAGCGCACGCTATCAGCTCCAACACCCACTACGTCACCTGGTGCCAAGACTCGGAGACTCGGAGAGAGAGACGGAGAGAAGCAGACGTCCTGATAGGCAGCGTGACGAGTCTGAAGGACTCTGTGTTGTCTCTAACAGAGGAAGCATATCAGGGTTAGGCCTACAGGCCTGTTTTTGCAAATATGCAAGGTCATTTTAATGCCTTATACAGGATGGAGGTCTGACACTGGTGTTAGGCGGGGGAAAAGCTAATCTCTAAGAAGAGGGAACACCGGCTTCTGTCTGTCAGGTCTTATCACGGACAAATGACAAGCAAGTGTCATCTCATTAAAAAAGTTTTTTTTTTTTTTAAGTTAGAAGAAGGAATTAAAGTTTGTATAATGACCCGTTTCTTTCATATTAACACTTTAAACACGCATAAGCTTTCTGTAGATCTGGACTTTCATTCCTCACTTTCGTAACAACACACCTTTACACACTGATGGAACATTAGGCCAAATAATAAAAGTAAATAATAAACCAAGGCTTTAAGCTTTAGGCAAAATTAATGGCCTCTACGCCCTTTGTATGGCAATAATTATTCATCACACCGTTAATAAACTGGCTTTGACTTCATTCCACACTCACACTGAGGTTAAACAAAATGAAATCACACAATTACACAAACATTTGTATTTATGTATTACAAATAATTTAAATAGATTACCAATGCTGAATCTTCAGAAATCATAATCGATTTTTTTTTAAGTATCGTAAAATAATAAAAGTATACAAAATGTGAGGTAAAAAAAAATCACATTTGTTGTTCAAGGCCATGTCATTAGCAATAAATAAATAAATAAATGGTGTTTGAAAATGCAAAAAATCATTAAGTATAATTTTCTAACATTTTATTTTAACGATCAAACTGGTCATATTTCTTCATTTTATTTGCTCTTTAATCATTATGAACTTTTTCTATTTACTGGCTTATTATTTGTTTCACGGTTTGTTTGTTTTTGATTCTGACAAGTGTACGTTTATTTACACGGATCATGCCTACCATTACAGCGTAATTTTTTTTATCCATACTGTTCACTTAGAAATAAATTAAAAATAAATAAATAAATAAATGGTGGGTTTCCTCCGGGTACTCCGGTTTCCTCCCACAGTCCAAAGATATGCAGGTTAGGCTAATTGGTGTTCCCAA
>JAQMYI010000018.1:19523439-19534981 GCA_030014275.1 Clariallabes melas
GGGATAGGCTCCAGGCCCCCCGCGACCCTGAATACAGGATAAAGCGGTATAGAAGATGAATGAATGAATGAATAAATAAATAAATTACATTTATTTCACTTGATTTTATATTTTACCCACAATGTTCGCTTTAACCTTTAAAACTCGAAGCGACACGGATACACGCTGGCAACCCAGCAAAGGTCAATGACCTATGATACCTAGTATAAGGTAGAACAAAAGTATCATTATTTTTTATAAAAAAGTTAATTTTACCACCACCGGAATGACTTCACAAAAATGTAAAACTCTCAAAATTTGGATCTGTGCTATTTCTTTGCCTGTGTGACCCTTTCTTTTTGTATAGTTGGTTAAAATAAATTAAAATTTAGCGTATCATATGGCCTATTTTGTACTGAAAACAAGGATATGTCACTCTATACTGCACAATCATGAGCCCTGTATATGTTTATTAAAAAAACACAGCAAAACAATAAAATAATGGCTAAAATGAGCTTTTAAAATGAGCTTTAAGGGCTCCAAAAAAAACAACAATTAATTACATTTATAATGACTTGAATTGATTTCATATTATTTTAGACTGTTGATTTTTGCTCTGCTTCATTTGTACTGTAGTTCTCACAGCTATTTCAGTGTTTTTGCATTTATATATTTATCAACTGATTTCTTCTCCCCAAAAATGTACAGAGAGGTCCCTCTAAAACATGGCCTTTCTTAACACTGCTATATGAGGACCGTGGAGCTTTTCCAGGCGTTTACCTTTAACACTAAACGCCTTTGACTTTTCCATGGAAAATTGCTGTCATGCTTCACACATTTTTTTTTTGTTGTTTTTCCGAAACCTTTTTGTCCACAGAACAAATGATTTCACTGCGGCCGTGATAAGACTTCGACCCACTCCACTGAAGTGCAGACGCAACAAACATGTCCGCTGCGATACGGCCCTATTTCCCCATGTCCTTCAGTGACCGTATGAAAAGTCCCGAAGTCTCCCGTGGCCCCGACACTTGCACCTACACTCGCAAACACACCACGCCTTTCGCAGAGTGTTTTGCGAACACAGACACACAATGACTCACAATGACAGTTTCAACAGCGTGACAAGGTCTTTGTTCGGCCAGAAATTACATACACATTCGACACTCTCCAATTATGGTGTTATCAGGTGCTTTTTTTTTCTTCCTCGTGTGTGATTTGTACCAGCGCTGTACCAGGCACCATTTTAGCCAGCCTCACTGTTTGCCTCTGTGTTTACTCATGGCGGGAATGGAGTGTTTGAGCGCACCTCTGGTCCCTACTGGAAAGAAAAAGAGAGACGTGACTCCATCGATAAACAATGTGTCGCTCCCCTCCCATTTCTCCCAGACTGATTCGTTTTTAATTTTCGACGTGTTTGTTAGTTTCATATTTGATCATACAGTACACAACCCTACTGTTTTTTTTTTTTTGTTTGTTTTTCAGAAGGTATTTTCTTTTAAGTGGAACTTTCTCAGAATTCCTTTTTGGATAGTTTCTTGATGGTTTCTGGTGGATGGTGGTAACATTTTGCCCTAATTTCGGCTTTTAGAAACCATTACAAATCCGATTCCTCAAACTTCCGTGTAGCGCCTGTGCAGCACGTATTAGCTAACTCTCCACAGCAGTTTTTACGACACCTCCAGAACTCCCTACCTGCACATAAATCCTGAAGAGGTCGAAAGCAGAAAGCACTGCGAGCTTCAGAGGTTTGCTGAAACTACCAGCCCACTAACAGCTCTCAATCCTGTCTGTCGACCCATAAAAACATTTCCTTATACTTCAGAGCGCTTTATGAGACCAGTCACATTTATGAGACCAGCGAGGTTTTAACATAATTGTTTTCCTGTTTGTTTGTTTTTTTCTTACAGTGTGAAACAATATTTCTCATGTAATATTCTTTGTTCTCATCAAGCCCCTTGTGAAACCTGAGCTGTTGAAGTTATACCCAATTTCCTTGCCGGTAATCCTCCTTCTTTTATATATAAGCATGTATAGTTGGAGAAAGAGAGGTCTCAGATTGACTGTTGTAAATCCATTGGAGGTGATCCAGGTGAAAGAACTTGGATAATAAAGTTCATTATTAACTACAGCTTCATGGAAGATTTCCTTGAGGTATTAAAAGTGAAGACAGAAGGTAAAATTTTTGGTCATCCAAATCCACTAATTAAGGTACTAATCAAAAATGTATAATAATTTTTCAATCTAAAAAGTAAAATCATATGTGAACTGCTTTTTTTTTTAATTATTGGAGCTTGTTTTATACACTGTTCTTCCATCGGTCCTGAACCAGTCAGATACAGACACCTGAACACCCAGTATGTGCTTCTTCCTCAACCTCTTCCCCATACTCAGTTATATACAGTAGAATGTCTCTTTATTCTTCAGCATTACAGAAGTTTCCCTTCACTGGAACTTCATCCGAGATCCAAACCCTTATCCAGCGTAACACTACTCCTGTGATCACTAGATCCACAAAACCAACTTCATGAAGACAACGACTGGAAGAACTTCCCGCACAGAGTCCTGACTGAACTCAACACTTTTGGGAGGAACTGGAACTGGAGCCTCCTTGACATCACATTAATAGCACCTGATCTCACTAAAGCTCTCATAGCTGAATAAACGCTAATCCAAGAAAATCTTCCCAGAAAAGTGGAACATATTATAACACCAAAGAGAAACTAAATCTATAATGGGACGTTCAGTAAGGATGCATAGGTGTGATGGTCAGGGGTGCACATACTTTTGGTTGTATAGTTTGCACCTGTGTTTATATTCTACTTAAGAAAGAGGTCATTATTTGATCCTTCTGACTCAAATGAGGTTTGAATTTAACCTGTTCAATCTCTGAGGTAACAGAATACTCTAAATAAAATTTTTTATAAAAATTATAAATATTTTTCAATATTCTTTATAAAATTTAAATAAATTATAGAAAACTATTTTTTCTATAAAATTAAAAGAATTTTTTTAATTAATTTCTATTCAAATTTTCTATAAAATTCTAATTTTCTATGCATTTTTCTATAATTTTTTAAATAAAAGTAAAGAATTTCTAGAAAAATTATTTGTCCTATAAAATTAAAATAACAAAAATCAACAAAAAAATTTCTATAAAAAATGTCTTTCTATAAAATGATTTCTATACATTTTTTTTTTATAAAATAAAAATTAAAAGCTTGATCTGAAATCTGAGGTAACAGAATGCTCTAAATTATGTTTTTTCTAAAAAAAACAAAAACAAAAAAAAAAAAGTAATATTTTTTATAAGTATAAATATTTTCCAGATTCTTTATAAAATTAAAATAAATTATAGAAAACTATTTTTTTTCTATAAAATTCAAATAAAAAAAATCATATTGTTTATATTCATAATTTTCTATAAAATAAAAAAATTCTATGCATTTTCTATACTTTTTTAAAATAAAAGTAGAGAATTTCTAGAAAAATAATTTGTGCTATAAAATTTAAATAAAAAAATCAACAACAAAAATTGATTTCTATACATTTTTGTATAAAATAAAAATTTAAAGCTTGATCTGAAATCTCATCATTCGTGATTTCACTTTTTACTGCTTTTTTATTGCTTCATTCATTTTATGACTTTATTTTGGATTTTATTTCATTAATGTTTGACATTATGTGATTTTATTGTTCAAATGGGTAATGAAGGTGACTTGACTTGAAATGTCCAGGAATAAATATAAAGACAGCTAAATACAACTGTTTAAAAAAAAAAAAAACTCAATCCACCCACCTACTGAGCCTAATAATGACCCCCCACCTGCCAAATACTCAATAGTTAGCACCTCTAAGCCCTCCCCCCTTCCCCACCCATGGTTTGTTTTGATAATCTTCTCCTGATCAAGTCATGGTGCTGGCCCTCCAAGGAGTCTGATGTTTAGAGAACGCCAGAACCTGATGAGATCTGGGTCCTGCAGAGAAGGTCGGGGACTCTCTGTCCATCCGATAGAGAGATTCCACAAACAAGATATGCAAACCATCGTGATGACGCAGTCAGACGAGTGTCACTCATCTGGGGTGATGCGACCCGTCCTGCTTTAGGAAAGCGTATCCGTCCAAAAACGAAGATTACATATCCGTCTCCAAGAAGACATGACATCATGGGTTGGGATATCTAGCCGTCCTGATATTCAGAAATAATAAACAGGACACGATATTCAGGCACAGAGATGATAAACGGTCATCACAAGGCTTCTTAAGAAGAATTACGCTCAAACCCTTTAACCTCTAATATGTTTCCTTCCATCAAAAATGGAGAGAGAGAGAGAGAGAGAGAGAGAGAGGTAAAGCATGTGGAGTACACCTGACCCTTGTGTGAGCCCAGGTTTCTTTTAAACATTAATCCCTGATGCCTTTCAGAGAGAGCACAGCTCAATTGTTCCTGAGATGTTGACATGAAAAACAACACATTCTCACCTTGTGCACTTCAAAGCTCCATCACCTAGGAACAATTGGCTTGCTTGTAATGGCAGTAGCTCTGTGTACCTGGCTGTGTTTGCTCGCAGGCCTGCAAAGCCAAGCCAACAGACGCTCACACACACACACACACACCACACACACACTCTCTCACTCTCATTCTCTGAGATCTGCTATTGTGCCCACGTTATGTAAAAGTGTCTCTCAGACCAACAGGACACAATGGGGACCAACTGGAGATGCTGTTCCTATAACCATGATTGGTGCTTTTATAGGAGTAGTAGAGTACATGTCAATAAACATACATCGTAAAACACTGTAAAACAGGACACGGTTTCTCGGTACGACTTGTGTATGCTGTCACTACCTTTTGGAATTGAAACTGCCACGTGCAGTTTTTGTACGCAAGTCTCTACCAGATAACATGAAGGCCACTTTGTTGAAATGTTAATGGAGAATACAAATAGTTTGGAGAGTAAAAACTAGCTTTATGTCTTGATATAATCACCTGCTACACTAATGCACTTATCCCAGTGTTTCACCAGTGCTTGGACACCATCAAGGTAGTCAGACTGCCTGCTTCATGCTTGAAACCCTGGCCTCCCAGGCACTCCCATTAAGGCCCAAATTTGTGGAAATGGCTTGGAGCGAGGTCAGGACTGTACGGGGGATGCGGGATCACATAATCCGAGTTCCTGTAATGTGCAAGTGGTGTTGGTGAATGACTGAGGGGACAGTTCCCACAGACAGATGCGTCTCTTTATTCAGCAAGTTGGCTACATCAATTTTCTAGGATCAGGTGCTCAACTCGCAGAACGACTGCAGCGGACTCAAAGAAACCTCAGCTGACGTCGCCATTCACGGACATACGGACTACTTTAAAACGTTTGCGCCATTCAAATGTTTTAATGCGGCTTAGAGTCTCATCACCGTACTCAGCTTGAAGTTTTCTGTAAACGTCAACCGCTTTTATGCCTTCGTTTATGGGAAGTCCCGGTTTGACTTGAACACCCTTTGAAGACTAAATTCCCTGTTATACAACTAAACTTTTAAACACACATGCATTAGAGTCATGCTGTCTGGTTTCATCCAGATGAGGATGCGTTCCCTTTTGAGTCTGGATCTTCTCAAGGTTTCCTCCTCATGACTTCTCAGGGAGTTTTATAGACACCCACTGTATATATATACACACTCAGATAAAATTATCATTTTTTGTTTTTAAAAATACTTTTTTATTACATTATTAAAGTATTACTGTACTTTTATATGTCAGATATGATATAAATAAGGATAGATAGATAGATAGATAGACATATAGCGTAACGACTCATTCACATGTTACAATGCCAGCCAGTGCAAATAATCTAAAGGCTAATATTAAATGATTTAAACGTATACTTGTTAACAATGCACCTTACATAATCATTGATATGAAATGTATGGAAGGAGTCTCCAGTGTGAGAATAAAGTAAGATTAAGTCCGCTTTGCATCAGGCCGCATCGCTCCACCCTGTCGTTGATTATTTTCCTATTACGCAACACCCCTGAGTGTGTTACTCCTTACATATGATAAAATAATAGTTCTCAGACTTTGGACTGTACAATACTGCAAGAGGCGAGTCACTGCTTGTACGCTAATGTTATTATATAATTATTATACAATTAATGATATTAGGACATCTGGAGTAAACAACACACTACTGTATGTTAAAGCTGTTACTTGGTATCTTGAACACAAAACAAAGCCGCTCTTCTACTTTAATAAGTTTGGAAATTGTGAGTCTATAGTTATAGTCAGGCTTGAACAACTGCTCCCGTATATCAGGACAACTTCTGCCCTTGAGGGAAAACAAGGAGGCATTAAAATGTCAGCCTGGACTTCCTGCGCTTTGTAAAAGGCGTCTTTATTCCTAAGCGATTACAGAGGACAGGATAAGGAGTTGATCTGGATGTTGTGTTGGAGGGAGTGTGTGTGTGTGGGGGGGGGCATAGTGCATGGACTGGCCTGGCGGAGGACTCAGGTGGATAAGGAGACACCTGCGCACACGGAGGACACGTCCCGGGTCAGGACGAGCATCAAGAACGCGAGGCGTCAATCAGTAACGAGGTTATACGAGGCGGTTAATGGTTAACGCGGCCCACCGTGTTCGCGCCCCTCCTTCATCAGACATCACGCCCCAACCCTGCCCGAGAATATTTAGCATAAATATAAACATGTCAATCTTTCATTTTGCAAACTAAAGTGTGAATGAATGCAATGCAGCGATGCATATGTAGAAATTTAAAGCACACACAGAAACACAGAGCGCCACTATTTCTTGCCTCCCAGGGTCAGCAGGACGTGATTACAGGGCTATTTATCTGCCCCGCTCCCCCGAAACGGCCTTGTGGCTCCGTGCTAGAGAGAAAGGAGCGCCATCCTTGACAGACACCTTCAGTAAAGCTCCTCCACCCCACAACACACCAACCCCCACCTCACCCTGGTGCCCTGCTGCCCCCTGCCTCCTGCCTCTCTGCCTTGATAAACACTGTGGCTCAGGCTCAAATGAGGGTCAGGATAACCTCATGCTGACCCAGAGGCTCCGTCTTACAGGGCTTTTTCTCAAACACACACACACACACACACACACACATACAAACATCTCCATCCCCCAACCCAGCCAGGCATCTCTGCTCGACGGGGCGCTGCTCACCTGTTATCACCGACAGAACACTCCAGCAGATTAAAAGGGTAAATCTGGGGGGGTGGGAGAAAGGGGAGGGGCGGGGTCTGATTGTAAAGAAGTAACGTGGTGTTTACATTTTAAAATAAAGCTTCTTAAAAAAAAAAACAAATGTCATGATAGATTGATTAAATGTATGTAATTTCTAATAGCGCATTAAAATCATAAACATGGTGCGTGATGTAAGAGGAATAAAACGCAGAAATTAAGCTTTCCTTTTTCGCCAATGTCCGTTGATTATTTTCCTCTAACTGCACTCGCTTAAATGTTTTCTTAACATTAAATAACAGTTTATGAAATCTTCATATTACTATAAGCACTGATTCATTTTCTGATGTCACTTATAACATCATCAAATCAAAAGTCCAATTTTAACATCAGTGCGTAACGTGAGATGTGTCTGAAACGTAATACGTAGTATCACACGAGATGGAGTGCTGTTGTGCTGGATATCAGCACGGCTCTGATGCTGGTGAGAGTAGTTTTTTTTTATACTGTATTTCCACTTATTCCACTTCCGGGGTGTAGGATGTACAATCCCTCGTTCCACACACCAAGTAGTGCCTTTGATCAGTAGTTAGAGAGGGAACAAGCGTGTTGTTTAAGACGACATAACGTTATCAGATGTGTGTTCTTTACTGAAAGTGCTTCTGTGTCTGGTTGTGAATGTGGGTTTTTGTCAGCCGGCTGCTCTCTCCTCAGTACTGCGGACCATACAGACCTACCGTCACACATTTAGTGTAATTAACGATTATCAGAACACCTGGGACGCCGGGTGATACATATAGTTAAATGTCCCAGTGCTGTTACCGTCTATTATCAGTACTCATGGAACGGCTCCCGTCTAATCAGATTACTTGGTTGAAACAACTCACTCACTCATGTCTATACCGCTTAATCCTGTAAACAGGGTCATGGGGGGCCTGGAGCCTATCCCAGGAGACGAGATGGGGTACACCCTGGACGGGGTGCCAATCCATCGCAGTCACACATACACACACTCACACACACACACTATGGGCAAGTTGTGTTAACCTTAATATGCATGTGGGAGGAAACCGGAATACCCAGTGAAAACCCACCAAGCACAGAGGAAACATGCCGAGTCCATGCACACAGACCCCAAGGTGGGAGTCGAACCCAGAACCTGGTGGTACAAGGCAACGGTGATAACCCCTGAAAATCATATAAAATCTTTTTTTCTCCTCTTCCTGCACTAGATTTTAAGTGTTCAATCCCAAGGCATTCACGCGGACGTCATTTTTGGAGGTGTCTCTGGTTAGAATTTCCAAATCCCGAACTTTGTTCAACTTCTAGCAAAATCGCTGACTGCACCTTCAACAGCCATGGCTCTGACATCAATAGCACAGCATTAGTGATATTAAGATCATTATTACTGTTTGTTTTTTTCCCCCTCATTAGTACATAAGGTCGGTTCAGGTTCATTTTGAAACATTTTGCTTGGAATTATACTCAAGCTTCGGGAATGTAGTAATCTAACTCGCGGGGAAAAAATCAACCAAAAATGTGAATTATTTCTGCTTTTTGATTTACGTTGAGATGATTAGAGTGATGTGAGGTGGGATTAAAGTGTATGAATATGATGGTGGAGCAAAATGATGTGCGGGACCTCTGTGTGTGTGTGTGTGTGTGTGTGTGTGTGTGTGTGCAGAGCAAACAGGACCCTTGTACCCACAGGACAGAGGAAATCTACACCAGTATCTTTCTATGCAGCCAAATTGTTTTTCGATAAGGAAGCATTCAGCGATAGCGCTCATCTCCGATTTGATATGAAAAGCGGAAACCTGCACTTCACGCCGTCTCCACTTCCACACGTCTGCTGCAACACGACACAAATCAAGAGCTACATTACACTACAAATATAATAAATAACTGTTATTACATTGTTATTAAGGTGGAACTTGTTAAACACTTATCATTAAGTGTCTCATGTTTTAAGTCATATAATTAATAATAACAATAATAATAATAATAATAATAATAATAAATAATAAATACACCAATCTCAGATGGAGTCCATTTTATCTGGTGTGTTTTAGTGGAATATTATCCCAAGTCAGTTAAATAGCCGTAAACACTGTCCTGTACATCCGTACGTCCTCGTTCACTATTAAAGGTCACCATTAGTCACCATTATGGTCCTATACGATGTCAATAAATTCCATTAGGAACTCAGTTGCACGCAAATTGTAGGAGCTAAATTATTTATTTATTTACAGTAAATACTAAATAATGATGCAGTGAAACCTCGGATTGCGAGTAACGCGGTTTGCGAGTGTTCCGCAAAACGAGCAAAGATTTTTAATAAATTTTGACTTGAAAAATGAGCAAGTCTTGGTTTACGAGTACCGAGTATCATGTATCACGAACAGGTTTATTTTTACTTTTTTTAAAGGTAAAGTGCAGGTTTATTTGTTTTATTTTTACTTTATATTTTGTAGTAATTATTTTAGGTATTTATTTTTTGGGGGCTGTGGAACGAACAATTTGAATTTCCATTATTTCTTATGGGAAAATTCGATTTGGTTTACAAGTGTTTTGGAATATGAGCCCACTTCCGGAACGAATTCTGCTCGTAATCCAGGGTTCCATTGTAACCAGTGCTGTTCACAACTTTCTGCATTATTAATGCAACAGAAAAATTAAGAAAAAAAAGTTATTATTAAGTTAAAATTATTATTAGAAATGTTTTTAATAAATACAGTAGGTTTGTGCTGGCATTCTAACTTTAACTGTTAGAAACAACAACAGCAACCCATGCAGGCACACAAAATAAAATAATAAATAGAAACTGGACCTCCTTAGTATAAACTTGGATTTTACAAACTATCTACTAAAATGTGGTCCATGATTCACATGTGTATTATAATATTAATACATTTTCTGTGTCGGAGAGTTATTATTATTATAATGAATTCATGAATTTATTTTATTTAATTTTTTTACCTACTAACTAAATTTTTCCTCTATTTTATCATTAATCTATTAAAAACAGGACGTGGAAAGATGGACCTATAAAATACTTTGAAATTTTTTTTCCCCTGAACCTTTTATTCACTTGTCCTAAAAGAGTTACAGATATGTCTGGGAGAAAAGAGGCAAATTTTACAACGGTGAGAACATAAAAGCTGTGGATTTCGAGCCAAAACGTGGATAAGCAGGTCCTTTCTATAAAAAATAAATAAAGAAATATATCACATTATACCCTATTTTACTGTAGAATTGTGTAAAAACCTATAAAACCTTATTTAAAAAAAAAAAAAACTTATAACTTAATTTTTCTTTTATTAATCTCAACAATGTAACTTATCTCACTCACATTTTTATTGACTTACCCTACTCACCTACATCACTAGTAACTACCTATTAGTATTACTTTCTTACCTTACTATCATATTTAAAAACCTATCATTAAGAACTTACTAACTTACTTTCTTCATGTTTTAATGAGACCTTCCAACACGTTCTTTGCTTATGTAAAAACTAAACACACTTTCTAACCCTTTAAAAAAAAAAATGTTTTTTTTTTAAATGCAAACTTTTTTTTTTAAACAAATGTCAATCCTACTCCATTTTTGTAAACAATTACAGACGTTGTGTGAAGATATTTGGATTTTCAGATCGGTTTCAACATTCGGTCCAATGCTTTTGGAAAATATTGAAAGCTTTTCCCCCCCATACTGTCTTCCCTTTTTTCTTTGTTGTCTTTTTATATTTGCCAAACGACACGTAACTTGCCGTGTACAAGATTAATTTGAATATGTTAAAAAGCAAGCGATTGCACAAATAACAAATCCCCTCCACCCCCGAAAGAAAAAACCATTGAAGAAATAAAAACGTTGGCAGAAACAAACCACAAGATCTACAAGGAAGCCAACAAAATAATCAAAGGGATTATAACATGACAAAATCTGTTTGTTTGTTTTTTTAACCTAGAAGAACTTGAAGAGCAAGCCTGGAAAAAGCTTCGGAAAAAAAAATACAGATGTTGCAGTTTTAGCATTTACCTAATAAAACCTATAAATACTTACATATAGTTTCCCTCATCTTTGGCTGGGATTGTGTTTCTACTGTATTGTACTACTCAGGAAACTAAATACATATTTTATTACCATTAAAAGGTTGAGTCTTACTGAATTTCAGCTGAGAAATGTCAGCAATCACACACATGTTGATGATCAGAGGTCTCGCTGATAAATGATTATATGTCATGGCTGTATATTTCACTGCCGTCATACACAGTAGTGGTGAGTGAGAATCAAGACTATTACAGACGCGCTCTTGGAAGGTTCGTGTCTCAGGATTTAAAGGAGATCTGCTGTGTGGATTTGGCCTACTTT
>JAQMYI010000018.1:19539323-19552664 GCA_030014275.1 Clariallabes melas
CACACACACACACACACACACACACACACACACACACACACACACACACACACACACACACACACACACAAAGAAATAGTAACATATGGGACCTTTAAAACAATAAATAAATAAATGTTTTCTGCCAAAATATGTTTTTTTTTTTTTTTTTTTGGTCACTTTGTAAAATTGACAAAAAAAAAGTGTTTTTCTTTAATTTATTTGTACATCAAAATGCTGTAGTTTTTCTGGTGCCCATTTTTATGAAACAGATTAGAACATGCAGATGGAACGGCACGCTGTGTTCCCACCTCACACCTGGTGGTCCTGGGATAGACCCCGGGTCGAGCGTCTACCTGACAGACGGAGGTATCGCCTGAGGTTTTCTAAGTATTACAGCCGATCTGATTCTAACTTAAGTCTGATGTTAAATCATAAAACTTTAAAACATTCTTTTAGAAAATTCTAAGAGTGCCTAGACGTGTGTGTGTGTGTGCACTTGCTTCTTGCTTCTTGAAGACAATAGGGAACACGCTTCTCTACATCATGTGTTAGACTCAACTGCAAGAAGAACATACACGATTCCTACATTCTAAGTGCTTTTTCTTTTAGATTTTATTATTTTTTTTAACACAAGAATCCGACAAAAACAAGCCAGCATCTGGCAGGTGCTCCTCTCGGACCTCCTGCAACCTTGAGGCGAGGAGAATGGAATGCTATGGCATTTTCTCAAAGAAAAAAAATGTAAAAAATAAAAAAGGATTAGATTTTTTTCCCCTTTTGGACAAGCGAAAAAAAAAAAAAAAAGAAATCAATATTCCAGAGTCCATCATGAGTGCGCTTTCTCTCTCATGTTCTCTTTTGTGAAACTGCAGAGTGACCCCTGACAGAAGTTAATGCCTAACTGAGTTATCTCGCTTTTACAGCCAGGGGTCGCACCCCGAATCAATAGACGACGCAAGAAATATCCCGGCCCTCAGCGTTCCCCGTTCTCACACCACGTTCAGGCCATGATACATCAGGTCAAAATACAATTCGGCCTGAAAGAGGGTGAAATTAAAGCAGCAGGTCTTTAACCGTGATGAAATTCATGTGGAGTCAAGCAACAAGTTTATGATCGTACTGATAAAAAAAAATAATAATAATTTAATTAAATGAAGACAAATGATAAATATAAACAAAAAAAAATTAAAAAAAAAAAAAAAAACCTTTTAAATAATGGCTGGTGAATCCAAAAACACATCTAATAAAGTGTTCAAGTCAAACCGGGACTTTTGATTGTGTAGAATAACAGAAGACAGTTATGAGAGTAAAAACTCTCTTTATTTCTCTATATAATCCCCTGCTACACTAATGCACATCAATGTAGAAAGTTTTCTCATTACGCGTCTGAAACCCTGGCCTCCCAGGAACTCCTATAATGCCCCAAACATGTGTAAATGGCTTGGAGTGAGGTCAGGACTGTACGTGGGATGTGGATGTGGATCGTCATTAATGAACACACGACCTTCTTAAAACTTTTATACTGTTCAAATGTTTTAATGCGGTTAAGAGTCTCATCACTGTACTGTGCATCTGTAAATGTTAATAGATTTTACACCATTCATGAGAAAGCACCACTCATCACAAATCCCGGTTTGACTTGAACGCCCACATGCACATGCTTTTCAATAGCGGTTATTTGTAGCCTTAGATTCTGTAGAGTCTGCGGCATATAATTCCGAATAAACATCAGTACTACAATTATGCTATCTTTATGTTTTTAAAAAGGGGGCGTGTCTAAAGTAGAAATGAATCTCTCTGGCTTATTTTTAATAGCAGACTCAGGAGGCGATAGTGGCCGCAGGTTTACAGTCATCACTGATGTAACTCTATACCTTTATTATTTTTTTACTGCCGTTAATGATTTCTAGTAGTTAATAAATAATACGCTTAAAGATGAAAATGTAAAAATTACATTTGTTTTTTATGACCCTTGTACAGTACACTGAGTTATAACATCGTGAGGTTTCGCTTAGTTACTTAAGTACAAAAAACTATTTTTTTTTACTCCTTACAGCTTTATTTAAGATTAATTAAAAAATTTTTTAGTTTTTGTTTTGCCCAGATGTGATGTCATCAAGTTGTTAGCTTTATATATAAAATGTGCCGAACACTGTCTCTTTTACACACAAAACAAACAAACAAAACAAACCAAATTTAAATGCAGAGTTAAATACTTTCTACAGCTGACCACCCTGTGTCATGATGGACTAACGTGCAAGATTTATGAGTCTGGGAAGAAAAAAGTTGAATTTTTTCAACTTTGGATTGTTGCACCCAATGGCCACTTTATTAGGAACTGAAAAACAAAGAACCAGATCAATCAACGTTTTTCAAACTCTTCGATTCCGGTTGAGTTGAGTTTGTGCTTAATGTAACCTCAGGTGTTCCATCCTTCCACCTCAAGCAAAAATTACCAAGTGTGTTATGAGATGCTTTTCAGCTTGTTTTGTTGTAAAGAGCGAATATCTGAGCGACTGTGATCTTGCTGTGCGAACGTTCTCACTAGCGGAATTGCTGCCTTCTGGATATTTTTTGTTTTTCACACCATTCCATGTTAAGCCTTAAATAGCGGTGTGTGTGTGTGTGAGAAATGTGTGTGAGAGCTCATCTGGCACCAACAAAGTCAAACCACATTGAAATGTTTCCCCGTTCCTGTGCTATTGACCTGGATCTGTGTGATCACGCCACACTAAAGGCTGAATAAGC
Source organism: Clariallabes melas (assembly GCA_030014275.1). Classification (NCBI taxonomy): domain Eukaryota; kingdom Metazoa; phylum Chordata; class Actinopteri; order Siluriformes; family Clariidae; genus Clariallabes; species Clariallabes melas. The sequence continues at coordinate 19,542,054 of JAQMYI010000018.1, forward strand.
AGGTGTTCCTAATGAAGTGACCACTAAGTGCGTTCACTTCTGTTTTTCAACATCTTTTGACTTTGACTTGTTCAGGTATGTTGCTCCATACTTTTACTGTAAAACTCAAAGTTTCTCTTCTGGACACACTCTTTCTCTCTCTCTCACACACACACACACACACACACCCTTTAAGCTCTGCTTGTTTTCCCTTCCTGTTAAATGCCATGCCTTTCACTTTATGAGCTCCCAGGAACAGCGTGTTCCCTCCCAATCATTAACACTGTGATACAATACAGGCCGTAAGGAAGAAAAACGTAAGAAAGAATAAAAAAAATAACACTTTAGTCAGAACACTTTTGCTCCAATCTGAGAGTTAAGGCAGTGTTTCTCCGGGTTTACAATCCAGCCAAAGGTTGCACTCTGAGAGATTTATAGAATTATTAAGTAAGCAATTATGATAACCCGAACGTTTTAAAGATAATCGTATGATAAGATTGTGCCAGAGGAGCACTCGCACCAGCACGATCCCTGACAGCGCCGCTTCGTCCTCCTCAGCAGCTATCTGCGTTCGTCCTCCAAACACGCCAAGACGTTGTGTCTGAGCCTCGGGCACCGTGAGCCCACTGGCACCACCGAGCAGCGAGGGTTAAAATGACCCCAACGTGCTTAGTGGCATTTTTATCAAAGCTCATAAAAACCTTGAATGACTATATATTGATAAAGGCTGTTTAAAGTGTCATTGGAACGATAACATTTGCACTGTAAATGTGGCCGGGAGGCTCCAGCCCCGGCCCGGTGATAAGCTCGGCAAACTGGGGGCCGAACGGCTCATCACACCCCTGCAGACTTTATACGCCGTTTATAGGAGCGTTTAACGCAGAGGCGATACTAAACAATCAGCGACACTAACAGTAGATCAGTACGGTACACAGTGAGACGAGCGAGCTGCTACTATCTGATGCTTACGGAGTTTAAAGAGAAGCAGATTGTATTGTGTTTTATTGCTACTATCTTATTAAATGATTATTAGTTCATAGAAGGCATTTCGCAAACAAAAAAAACATGATTTGATATCAATTACATTTTTTTCTGAATAAACTTTATGTTCCCAAAATTTGCTCCATATTTAATAATTTAGACGATTATTTACAGCGAATTTAAACAGCAGCATTTCATTGATACAAGACATAAGATATGAGAGTTTATCATTTCCTCCAATCAAATTTCGCAACTAATGTACGCTGTAGAAATCCGAACAAAGTTTCATAAATAAAATGAAAAATGTCACTTTTTTTTTTTTTTTTACTTTTCCCCCCAAATATTTAAAAATTCATATATTTTTTTAAATACAGCATGGATTTATTTTGACGTTGGATTTAATACACTTTGAACTGCAAAGAGAAATGAGATACTGTGGACTGTTATATAGTCATAAAATAGATTTACAGATAAACTTGACAGTTTTATATATAATATAATTAGTTTTTCCCAATTTTTCTTTCTTTTAAAACACCTACAATTTCGGCTGCTTCAAGAATTTTTTTAAAATAATATTATGGCTAAATCTTAGTAATTTATTATTTATGTGATTTATAATATTATTCATAATATTGAATTATAATATATTATAATATTTAAAATAACTATCACTTCAAAATGTAAAAAGAAAAAGCAGAATAACTTAATAAATATAATATTTTATTTTTACTTTTATTTATAGCATGGATTTATGTCTGTGTTGGAATTAATACACTCAGAAATACAAAGATAAATGAGATGGTGTGGATTAATTATTTAATTATAAAACAGATGTATAGATCAAAATTTACAGATTTATATAAAATATGATAAATTTTTAAAACACATAACTTTGGCTGCATTAAGAAAAACAATAATAGTATTTTATAATATTATGGCTTCATCATATTTATGCATTATTTTTTTATTAATTAATTTTATACGATTTATCATGGATTTACTTTCATCCTAATTTGTACTGAATTATATAGTGTGCTGTTGGAATTAGGAATAGAAACAGCAGATTAACTAATATAATATTTTATTATTATTTTTTTTTTTATAAGAGTTTACTATTTCTTTTAACCATTTCTTTAAAAAAAATAATATAAGAACAATAACAACAGTAATGACGAGTCATATATCAAGTTATTTTTTGGTACTTTTTAAAAGTTTATAATTTCCTACAGACTCGCTTTTATGTTAGATAGATAGATAAATAGATAGACTTTATTGATCCCGTGAGGGAAATTATTGTGTTACAGCAGCAGCAGGTTACACAAACAGCAATTAGGGAGGAATTATTATTATTATTTTTTTTTTTTTTAAATAAATGAATAAATAAAATAAAAAATTTTGTTAAATCAGTGGGAAAAAAAAGTGGACAACAAAATAGAAGACAAAAAAAAACCCCTCTTAGTTAAACAAAGTTGTGTGTGTGTTTGTAAAACCAGGCCGCAGTGCTGTGAAACTGGGACGAGTCGGGTGTAACGCTTACACACACTCCTACGGCACCGAGTGCTATGGAGACGTTTGCACGCATACACACTTTGACCAAATCTAGTTCCATAAAGAAATCACTGAGTGAGGGAAGAAGCAGAAGGAGGGAGGGTGCGGACATGGTGGCTCCTTTATGGTCTCACAGTATATGGGGTGGGGGGAGGAGAGGGGGGTTTGTGCCAGAGCTCGGGTCCGAACTCCACGGTCGCCCGGAGGCCTCGTCCTCTCATTTGTGTCTCGGCGGCCTTTGCCCGAGCATATCATTAACGCCGAGCCATAAATATCCTCCATCAGGCAGCGGCGAGGTGACGCCGGAGGACCTTCAGTCTCACGGAGCGCGGTGTCACAACACCAGGGCAGGTCTTCTCTGGGCGTGGCGCTGGGGAGTACATCTGACGAGAGATATTTAGTAGAAGTATAACTGATCATTGATCGAAAAAATTGCCCAAGCAAGACGGCTCAGGAAGACGCGGCCATGTTCGACGACTCCTTGACAAGTCTAGCGTGCACTGCCACCTTGTGGTTCACCTTGAGATTGCACTCGAGACTAAACCTACTACGGTAAACTGCTATGATGATCTCTGGATTGTTTCGTGCTCATGAGCAGCAGGAGCTCAGTGCGCGAGCCAGCTAGGGCCGGTTCCCTCCTGCTCCTCTTCCACGGCCTGCCATCACTCACACAGCAGGGTTCCACGTCTGTTTACTGTTCCCCACTGAGACACACCGGGCGGCGTTGTCTAATCTCCACGCGGTCGAGGCGGAGGTAGACGCACACGCTAGAGGGCATTTTATAGTGCTGTCAGTGTTTCGGTTTGTAAAGTTTGCAGCCTTTGTGAAATCCAAGGTGACCCGAAAAAATAAAAAAAAAAAATAAAATAAAAATCTAATCTCAAGCATTAACACTAAACATCTATTGTGGGGTGCCATTACTTTTGTCCTAATTACCTAGTAAAAAAAGTGCACGAGAGAATCTCCACACATCAATTCGATATTGATGACCAGAAAAGAAATAAATTCAGAAAAAAAAATTACTAGGTGATTAGGACAAAAGTAATGGCACCCCACAATAGATTAGTGTTAGTGCTTGTCGACAAGTCGCGCATAAGAGACGACTATTCAGCTGAATTTTGTTCCGTTCAGCTGAATTCCAAGTTTAGTTTTTGCATTTCTTTTGGAGCTTTATGTGTCACTAAATGGAATTTTATAAATGGAATTAATGGATTGAAAAATGCCATACAAAGAAGAAAATCAGTGTTAATGAAATGTCGGGAAAAAACGTTGTGACATTTTTTTTTGTTTTTTAGCGCTGTTTAGCATTAGGACGGCACAGTGATTAGCAGTGTCGCCTCGCACCACCAGGGTCCGGGTTCGATTCCCGCCTTGGTTCTGTGTGCTTGTTGGGTTTTCATCCTGGTACTCCGGTTTCCTCCCACAGGCCAAAGACATGCAGGTTAGGCTAACTGGCGTTCCCAAATTGCCCATAGTGTGTGAATGAGTATGTGTGTGTGTGTAACCTGTGATGGATTGGCACCCTGGTCCAGGTTGTACACCATCCATCGTCTCCTAGGATAGGCTACAGTCTCCCCTTGACTCTGTATAGAGGCGATTTAGCGATATAGACGATGAGAGCAAGAGAGAATGTTGAGCAAGAAAACATGTGGTATAAAAACTCTAAATGATAGTTTAAGGGCAGCATTGGTGGCATAGTGGTTACCCTCACCAATATGTGTGGCATCACGCCTCCAGGGTTGAGGGGTCGAGACGAGTTCCTTTATGCACGTTCAGCGGGTTTCCTCCCATAGTCCAAAGATTCGGCCAACTGATTTCTCCAAAATGTCCAAAAGTTTATTTTAGCGCATTAAGACATCAAATGCTGGGGATGCGAGCGTTAAACACGTCTTCCAATCCATCACTCCCGACTCCGGATGACTTGCTCTTGAAGCATGTTCTACCTCCCCGAAAAACACCAAGGCCTGTTCCAGTTCAGCGGTGCGAGCGGAAGACGAGTCTCGCCTTGACCGAGTCCCGTACCCAGCATCCCACAGCTCGCTCCAAGACACGAACCTCCGCAGGGAATCAGCCGGGGAGATGGATGCACAACCGAAGATCTACTTATCAACAGGATCTCAGATACCGCAGAGCTGACTGTCGGCACACCGACGCGTGGTGATATATTCTCCCCCTCCGTTCACACATCCGTCTTCAAAAGTGCTCACAATCCATTTCTCCTTTTGGCTGACACGGCACTTCTCTCGATCGGCGGCGGTGGAGTCGGAGGCAGTGAGGTGCCAAGTCACAGAGAGTTACAAATCATTATTAAGGAGCGGTGTGTACTCGGGATTTAGCAGATTCAAGGATATCGAAGGTTCGACGAGGGGAAAAAAAGAAGGGAGTGAATGTGATGAATTTCACTGGTGAGAAGCGACTTCGCGTTAACTTATTCAACAGAAGGAGGCTCGGGGGGAATCAGCGGTTATGAATAAAGCTTTTGAAGAGCACGAACACGCGGTGGCGAACCGCTCAAGGCCGAGCTGCTGCATTAGTCTCGTCCAATGTATTTTTCTCTCAAGCGCCTTAAAATACAGAATGCAGACATAAATCGGAACAAAATGATCTCGGTGTTCACCTAACCTCTGATCACAGTTTATGGAAATTACAGCAAGTTATTTTTGGAATCGGATTCCTTATTATAAATCATAACAGAGTGAATATTTTTGTTCACAGCGCCGTTACGTTTGCTCTGAAGGTGCTGGTTAACGTTCGAGAACAGAAGACCTGACAATACAGTAGCTCTGGGTGGAAATCACTGACTTTTGGCTGCATCAAGCAAAGAAAACAAATAAGGAGATGGGAGCTGAAGTTACTGGAACTAGAGTAAAGAACTTTTCAAAGCATCATTATAACCAGGAAGGATAGTACTGACCCATTAACTTCATAAACGTTCATAATCAGAGATCACTTAAACGTTTGGTGAAGTTGCATTGTAAATAGTGTTTAATGATGAAAGTAAGAGCATTTTCATATACACAATGTGACAAGAAGGATTCACAGGATTGGGACTAAACAGCTGTGTGTCCATAAGAAAAAGAACTCATCAGGAAAAAAAAAAAGGCTTCCGTTTGCTAGGGAGCATAAAGATCGGACTTTGAGGGGGTTGGAAAAAAACAAACAAAAAAAAAGGTCATGTGACCAGTCAAGTCCAGACCGAGCCTATTCCAGAGCAATGGGCGCTTCGGGGTAAGAAGAGAAGTGTGTCCACTGCATAGTGTCCACTGTACAAGCCTCTGGAGACAGTGTGTTATGATCTGGGGTTGCTTCAGTTGCTCAGTTCTAGACTCAGCAACGCTATGGGGCAAAAATCACCTCATGACAAGTTATCAACAGCTTAACTTCCCTGAAGGTACGACCATATAGTATTCCAAGACTCAAATAGTGAAAGAGGGGCTTTAGGAGCACGAGGAATCAATCTCACACATGAACTGGCCACGAGAATGTGTCCATAATCAAAGATACAGTACAGGGGGTTGAATTAAAATATTAAGACTGTGGTACCTTTTGTTCTTTTTTTTTTTAAACAAAGGCAGAATAATATTGTATATCCATATTAACAAATGTATGCGATAAAAACTGGATGCAAAACAAAACAATACATAAATGGAGGCTGAGGCACTTGCTTTTGCATCATTATCTCAAAGAGAAAATGAATTCTGCTTGTACATAATGCATATTGTATATAAATCCTGTGCCATATAATTCATAAAAAAAATAAGAGAAATGAAGTTCACGAGTGTTCATGTAGGAAATTAATCAACTTCCAGGTTGTAACCGTGACTTTGCGTCAGGTCGCATCAAATCCAATCACCACGCCGGGTTGTTTCATTGGATCTTTATTCTGCAATGCATTTCTTTTAAAAGCTGTTTGCAATACAGACTGAATGAACAGATTCCCATGATAAACATACTGCATACAACAAACATTTTATTTATTTTTATTTTTTTATTTTTTTTTTAAACCTGGATAAACTTTTATGTACTGAAAATAAGGTACAAAATAGACCTTTGAAGTAACCATGACACGATACGACACTACTATTAAAGTACATTAGTGCATCTAAGCCTCGGATGTTAACGTTTACTGAAAATGATACAAAATCTTAAAAAGGCAAAAAGTATGAAGCTACTTTTTTTTTTTCCTTTTATTTGAACTTTTTCCCCCCCTCATGAAAACAAGAACAAAAAAAAAAAAAAAAAAGGTTTTTGCACTGGTGATCTGCAGAGTCACACGGAAATGACTCCAATAAATTATATAACAAGTTCCACTTAATTAAAGACCTCAGCGTGGTTTACTTAAAAACAAATAAACAAAGAAAAACACTGTCCGTAAAGAGGATAGAGGTTACACATCAGGGGTATAACATGACGTGAGCTTCTAGACATGCTGAACTACACGAGCACTCCGTCTTTTGGTAAATATTTCTCTTTCTTTCTCTTCGACTACAAATCTTCCTTTCTTTCTTGACAGAAAGAAAAGTCACCATTATCATCTGGGGGGGAAAAAAACCCCCAACAACCTAGCATCATACTTTTCATACCTGCTAACCTTGATTTAAAAACAAACAAAAATAACCCAAACACAAATACTTGTACAATATTGTACACTTACTCTTGAGGTTAAATTTGTCGCTCGATTTCAATCTACATCTGTGAGTCTATGATGAGTTTTTTTCGGAAGGAAATTTAATTTGTTTAACATATCAACCTATGTTGAGTTTTTTTTTTGTTTTGCAGTGATTCACCCTCTCTTTTTTTTTCCCCGTCCTCATTGATTTTATCGCATTTCGTCATTATCATCCAGTCATTTCAACAAAAAAGAAAAACAAAACAAAAACAAAAAAAAAAACTGTGCTCTTTTAATCCTCGACCTCCTCTCCTTAGCAAGTCCGTCTAGGAACGTGGAACAATAATACTACCTGTGTGTACATACTGTAGTAGAGCTGGTATGTAGAGTGGATCATTCCATACTCATACTGTGATGTATGAATTAGAGGTTACGCTACTTTAGATATACTCAAGATTCGAGTTTAAAATGATAAAAAAAAAAAAAAAAAAAAGGATGTCTCAAATATTGTGATTATAGATTACAATATTGAAAATGGCAGCTAAAAGATTTCGGGCAGTCTTTTTTTTTTTTGGACAACAAGTTTAGCGACAGTGTTTTAGTGTTTATCAGCTCGCGTCGAACCTAAACGTGTTTGCAGAAGCTTGTAGATAAGCGCAGGAAGCTGGTCGATCGTCTTGCGCTTGGATTGAGGATGTACCGATTCCACAGCGAGAATGAAAATCGATCTCTGACTAGATTTTTGTTGATCCGATTCACGTCATATGTCGTAAAACACGTAGGATGCTTCAATATATATATTTTTTATTGTGAACGGCAGCTTTGGCAAGCTTCGCTCTCAAATACACGCGAGGGTCTTGGATGTCAGTGTAGACTTTTCTGGCGACGAGCTTCAGAATCATCGATGTTGGAATGACGGTCGCTGTATATGGCTTATGCGGTAAAAGTTTATATGCTTCTGACAGCCGTGTACAGTTTAACAAACAAACAGGGGATTTGGATTAGCTGGATCGAGTTGTTTAAGACAAGGATGCAGTCTGTTTTTTAATTATTTTGCTCTATTTTGGGAAACTGAATGAAACGGATTAAATCAAAGACAAGCGTGTCTGACTGGTTAGCATTTTTTGGTTCAGATTCAGGATCCCACTTTTCCGAAATCCAATAAAACCGAAACAAAAATTCTAACACTATCTAGATTGAAGTTTGTTGAATAAAAAGCAAGATCAGCTTGATTGTGTAGTGTTCTTTGTGTGTCATAGTGTAATTTTTCTTTTCTTTCATTTTATTTTACTTTCCTACTGGCTGTGGTTGGAGGTGCTGATCCTTGCAACTTTTTATTTATTTATTAATTTTTTTACTAAACCTGGCTAGCACCTTGCTTGAATGTTCACTCAATCCTGCGTTACCAAGATCTACGGTGAAGCACGGTGTTGCGTTACAATCTGAGGAAAGCGCCATCCACCCTCTTCCTCATACGTGCACATGACTGGCTAGTATTTCTGTGGGAGGCGTTACAGACTGTGCGAGACACAGTTTTGTTCAGAGACCTTGTGGGGATTTGACCACCTTTCACTCGGAATCGGCGCATCCTCGTAACCCAGCTTTGAGCGTTCCGCATTAGTGAGCGAGAGCTGCGTTAAGGTGAAGATTTCTAGTGTTGCTGTGTTCTTCCTGAACCTATAGATCTGGTACACAGAGCATCGACATACTCCGTTTTATAGGGAAAATATATATATATATTTATATTTATAAATTTTTTTCCCTAATAAACAACTAAGCTTTTACGGAGAAGCCAAAAACTTATGAAAATAAAGGTGGAGCAGAAGACGAGATGGTTTCCTCGTTCGCCATGCAGTGAGCTTGTGATGAACAGAAGAGAATAAAACATGATGTAGCAAAAAACATTCTGAGTCCAGAAGTTTGCTTTAAGACAATAACAAAAAACAAACAAACAAAAAAGGATCGAACATGTTGACGTAACACTGATGTGAGCATGAGCCACGGGAGCGCGGTGCTGCTGCGAGAACCACGGAGTCGCGGTCGCAGGCCTGGAGCTCTAGTACAGTAGGATTCGCCTCTCGATAGCCTTCCGGCAGATGGGGCACTCGCTCATGCGGTCGCCGCACAGCTGGCATGTGCCATGGCCGCACATGAAGATCATGTTCTTCAGACGATCCAGACAAACCGGGCACATAGTCTGGAACAAGTCAAACAGAGAGGTTTAGGGTTATTTTTTCCCCAAGCGAATTCCCATCCCACAAGCTGCCATGGCTGCACATTGTTTATAAGTAACAATCCAAAAATAAACCAGTGTCTTATGCACCTCACGTCCAAGACCACCACAACAAAGAACCTTCTGGACAACTACAGTACATGTTGGTCTCTGGCTGTTTCCCGATTTTTATTTATTGGCCAAAGGAAACCTTAATAAAGAACATCTTACTTGATGGCCATATGCTGAGGCAGACTTCTATGCCACACATCCAAGCAGAACTCAACAAAGAACCTTCTAGACAACTAACACTAATTCCTCTTGGATTATTCTTGTATTGTTGCCTCACGTCCAACCAAAACTCAGAAACTAACATTCTGGACAGCGACTATATGATGGTCTCTGGTTGTTATTGGATTGTTACTCGATGTCCACACTCTAAAGTTGCATTTCTGTGCCTCATGTCTAAGCAAACCTCTACAAAAGAACCTTCTGGACAGTTACTACACATTTGTTTCTGGATCTTCTTGGATTGGTACTTGATGGCCATATCCTGAGGTAGACTTCTGTACCACACATTTAAGCAGAACTCATTAAAGAACTTACTAGACAAATACTCGTACTCCTCATTCCTCTCTGGTTAGTCTTGGATTGTTACTTCTTGCCAAACATCTCAGGTAGCCTTTTTTGCGCCTCACGTCTAAAAAGAACTTGAAAACGAACCTCCTGGACAACTACTACACAATGGTCTTTGGTTCTTCTCGGATTGGTACTTGGTCATACGCTGAGATGGCCTTCTGCGCCTTACGTCCAAGCAGAACTCAACAAAGAACCTCCTACACAACTACTACTCACTCCTCTCTGGTTATTCTTGGAATGTTACCTCTTTGCCACAGTCTCAGGTAGCCTTCTGCCCCTCATGTCCAAAGAGAACTCAACAAAGAACCTTCTAGACAACTATTACTCATTGGTCTCTGGATATATACAGGTTGGTACTTGTTGGTCACCATCTAAGGTAGCTGTCTGTGCCTCAGATCCAAACAGAACTCAACAAACAACCTTCGGGACAACTACTACACACTGGTTATTCTTAGATTATTACTTGATAGCCATAACCCAGGGCTGACTGTGGAAAAATTTCCTGAGCCTGAACTTTTTTCCCTTGCCCCCGAGGTGAGTAGGGGTGGGGGTACTATGTATGCGAAGCACTTTTAACACATAACTTGTTGGCCCCTGGGCCCAAATATATAAACAGCCTATGTATAACCCTGATCATCATTAT
>JAQMYI010000018.1:19592394-19602448 GCA_030014275.1 Clariallabes melas
AAACTACAACAAAAATATATTGTCATACCAAAGAATAAACTACCCGCCAAAGTGGCTAGTGAGACTAAAGTTATTACAGCCGAATTTTACCCGCATTTGGCGGGTGGGCGGGTGCCAATGTCAAGCCCTGGATGGTAGATTTCTCTTTCGTGCGTGTAGCTACTACTACTATTGTGGGCGTGTCCATCAAGAAACGTAGATTGCTACTGTATAGCGTCTAAATCTTTATTTAGGCGACAAGCACTATGACATCAGCCATAGTGTGTGAGGGCCCGCTTGTTAATATTGCTTTATTTAGTGTAAAAATATGTTGGTTTATGCGTTTGTTACATGCTTGGATGCATATTAGCTTTGTTGACCGATAAGCTTAGCGAGCGAGTCTTACTAGCACCATAAACGATAAATTAGTTTCCCTAAATTGTCTTCGTTAAAACACGCACAAATGAAAAGCGCTATTCGCCCGCTTCTGCATACGCGAACGCAGGGAGGCAAACGACTGGCTAACATCACTCTGACAGATGAGAAAGAGTATGCCACGCCCACCCAGACAACTTGCTTCATCTCTGGGCCATGTGATGAATTTTCTTCACGCCATTCAAGCTCAACCTATTATTATTTTTTTACTCGATACTGATAACCCAGCTCAGACCAAGTTTGTCTGAGAGAACAAAACACACACGTACTTCTCATCCTGGAAACACACTGATCCTGAACTCGGAGCACATCACCCCTCCAGAATAACAATCCTCACCTTTCCAGCCTACGGCGCTTCTTCCTTTTTCTGTCCTCTTTAAGTAAACTGATGATGTGCTACCTGCATGATGAAATACTCTCCTGCTCCGAGATCTCCTTTTACTCAAACTAAAACTGAAGCCTTTTTTTTCTTTTTTTTTTTAAATTAAGATATGTAAAAATTCTCATTTTGACTCCTGTTTAATTTTGATAGATCCTCCTTAAAGAGTTAAAACCTCGAATCAGACGTTCTCGGGAAAGCGGTTTTTACAAAATGCTCATTCTCAGAGGAGGAAAAGACTAAAGTGTTTGAGACTCTCAAGCCATTTTCTGTCTGATTAACGGTCTGAGCTCAGGAGAAAGAGCGCTGCTTGTTTTTAAGCCGCCGGTTTTACAGCCCGGAAATATGAGGGAATATTCACAAAGGCGGAAAACATTTCGCGCAACTTGGCCTCGTCATACGGATCACAACACGACAATATTTTTGCTACATAATATTAATTGAGTTCGGGTTTGGCTATGAAACATTACATTTTGTAAAATCTAGCTAAAACCCCTTTAAAAATTGGTCTTTAACGATGATTAATAGAGGACTAAACTCGTATAACAGTAGAAACTCGCACTGCTCATCTGGTCATGTGACCCTTCAAGAAGAATGAAGATGCAGTTTAACAGTATAATGACGTTACAGTCTAGATAAAATCTAACACATGGTGGATTTTAAAGCCTTATTTAATAATTGTTTTTAAAGTACAGGACTGGAAAAATACTTCCGTTTAAACATTTACTCACAATGAAGCAGAATGTTTGCTTTTATATCACCTTTTATTTTAAATTTGTTTCTAAAAACATTTTTCTTCCTTAGATAGAAAAACACTATTTACTATTTGTTGTTGTATTTGTAAGTTGTTTAGTGTAAAGGAAATGCATTACAAACAGTATATGGGATTGTAAATCTATTTAAAAACAGTTTGTTTATTATTATTTGTATATACCATTAGCAGTGTTTTTCCACTTTGTTAATAGGAAGGGGAAAAAAACATTTTGTAATAGCATTTTTTCATAAAAAAATTAGTATATAAATATTTTAATTAAATAACTAGGTTTTGATAAGAATATATTATTATTACTATTATAACAACATGTAAACGTTTAATTTTTATTTAAACAAAATTCTGTATTTTTATATTCTATGTAAAAACATTTCTTACATTAATTTCAAACATTAATCAATTTCCATTTAATGTGTACTGAAATTTATTTTATATTTAATCATATTTTGCACTCTTGGATTAATAATAATAAAAATAACTAACAATTCACATTAGTTATTAACACAAGAGCTACTTATTACATCTATTTACTTCATCCATAAATTATTAATTATATTATAATTTTTACTAGCAACATAACCATCTTTTTTCAATATTTATTATATCACGTTCATATTTCTTATTTTGATGGAAGACTTTTAGGTAAAAAAAAAAATGGAATATTTTAGAATATAATATGCATCATTTAATATTTAATATGTTTAGTAAGTATATAAATTACATGTTTTATAATAACACCAGTTCTTTCTGATATGAGAAAAGGACACGCCCCGTTATCGGCCACAAACTGAATCCAGAGTAGAAACTGATCGACTGAATGAGGCGTGAAAATGTTTGATGAAGAACACGTGATGAACAGCTGCTGGGTGTCGCCCACATGGCGTCTTAACATTTCGGGTGGTGTTGCGGTGAAGGTTAAAACGCGAGTAGAGCCGCCTCGCTCGTTCGGGTGTGTGTGTGTGTGTGCAGGGTTACCTCGGCCTCCAGGTCCACGTTGTGTTTCAGCAGCAGCTTGAGGACGTCCACGTGGCCGTTCTGACTCGCCGCCTGCATGGCCGTGTGTCCCGCGCACTGCCCGTTCACCTGCGGAACACAAACGCACGTCTGAGGCGGAACTACACACGTATATACTTGCAGGCGTGCATATAGATGAGACTGTGTGTGTGTGTCGTGCATGTACCCCTGTGCACGCGCTCGGGTGTGTGATCTGCAGCGCTGCGGTAAGTTAAAGCGCTGTGTGATGGCATGAATATTGATGCCCGAGCTCGCTGGAGCGTTCGCAGGACACGTCTCGTCCTGACTCGTGCACCGCTCGGACGCTCTCAAACCCCCCCCCCTCCTTTCCCTTTTCCTTGCTCTCTCTTTCTCGCCCTGTTCTTAGCGCTGCGTCCTGTGGGGACCGACGGGGCACTGCGCCACTCGCTCCTCCAACATCAGCACGCCAACCCCCCCTCCCCCTCCACCCCCCCTTAATGATCCCTGTGCAGGCGTTATAGAGGGTCAGCAAACTCGTCCGTCCCAGGGGGGGGGGGGGGGAGCGGGATGGCGCTGTAGCTACCTGGATTTCTGACTCGGAAAAGATGAAACAAGGCGCCTGAGCTGCGACCGGGTCGGGGTATTTAGAAAACAACAATCTCACGAGATACTGAACTTCTCTAAACTCTCGGCATATAAACGCCTTAACAGGCAACCCATTCTCTGGTTAAGATTTATAAATCAGGAGATTTCACTGCAGGCCAGATTATACATAAAACTGAAAACAACAAGAAATAAAACTTTGGCTGAAAATGCGTCTGATTATTATTATAATTTTTTTTTTTTTAACCTGAGTCGTATTTCATAAATCACTCGATCTGGGAGACGAGTGTGAAAATGCAGCGCTGCTGCTTTTCAGGACTGCGACAGTTCGCGAGTGGTGATGTCAGAGCACAGGGACACACTGCACGCTGAAGGCACACACACACACACACACAGTGATATGCTCCCTATTGTACATAAAAAATTTAAAACGCGTCTCACGTCCACGTCGGGTCTCTTGAGGATGTCCTCGACTTTGGCCAGGTCTCCGTTAGCCGCGGCCTTCACCAGCTCCTCGTTGATGTCGCCCGACTCCTGAGTCTCAAACAGCTTCTTCAGCAGCTGAGACAGACGCTCTGGTGGACACAGGGACAGAAGGGGACACCGTTTAAATCGCAATCGCTCATTCGTATGCTGAAAATCTTTGGTTTTTTGTGGCGCATATAAACGCCTGGCCTTAAGAATTGACATTTTGCCAGTCACAATATGTATATACAGTACTATGCAAAACTCTTAGGAACCCTGTAGTGTTATTACTTTGTTATACATGTTTATGACTTCATTAATTCGGTACAGAAAAAAAAATCCTGCATTAGTATTCCAGCAATAAAAAATTGCGATCTTACAGGAAAATGTCTGTAGGAGAAAAAAAAAAAAAAAAAAAAGCAGCATATTATGTAAAGGGACTCTTCAGACAAAAAACAAAACAAAACAAAAAAGCTCTGGATTTTACTGCATGGAAAAAGCAGCAGGTGCGACAAAGTGCTCAGAAGGACCGCAGCTGGTTCGGAGGGAAGTTCAGTAAAACTAAACAGCTAAATAAATTCCTTATAAATCTTCACTCGCTGTACCTGAGGATATATTTTAAGCAAAGCCTCATTATTGACTTTGTTTCATGGATTACTGTTTACATACTATTTTTTTGTTTGTTTTTGTAGAAACCTTTTTGAGGACATTCTTGCTCTGCAGCCGTTATTTGCATGCGCCAAAGGCTTTTCTGCCAAAAAAATGTATTTATTTTTTAATTTTTTTGGTTGTACATAAAATACAGAAAATGTATGTGGCCAAAGAAGCTACTTCTGAAATTCATGTGACATGGAAGTAACCGATTTTGCTCCCCAACAAATTTCACGTTGCTAATTTCAGCCGTTTTTTAGAGAGATGATTTTATATCTGCGGCAAAATTTGTTAGGCCATTAACAATAATTTGAATCATTTGATTAAAAATGCAAATGATTCAAATTATTACTGCAATTGGTGAAAGCTTCAAGAAGCAGCTGACCTGTAAAAACTGTTGCTTAAATCGTTTTTGGGAAAAGCTTTTAAAAAGCTAAAAAATCTGTAGTGTCCGTAACCATGTCAAACTTATGTTGTGATATCTTAACAAATTAGCACTTTAGAATATTTCAGGTTTTTATGTGAAATCTAATTGGCCCAAATTTCATCTGAATGACAGTTGAGGTCGTTGAAACATTTGAATTCAAAAAAAGTTCCGAATACGAGATAAAAGGACATGAAACTGTATTTAGCAAATGTGTTTCTTTTAATCTGATAGAAATATAAATGTGTGTGTATGTTTACAAAAAACAACAACAAAGTGTTAAGTAATGCATAAACATGGTGTTATATGATCCTATCTGAAAATTTACTCTTTCACTTGGGTGAGACACTTTTTAGCACCAGTACCATGTTTTGACTATATTTTTAATATATATGTTTGTGTGTGTGTGTGTGTGTGTGTGTGTGTGTGAGTGAGTGAGAAATACCTCCAGAAGCGTTAGTAATGGCAGAACCAGCAGAAGCCACTTTAGTGACGGCGGCCGGGTTGTAGGTCCAGGATGTTCCACACACCTCCACTTTCAGGTCGCTGTCAGAGTAGATCTGCTGCACTCGGCCCATCTTCCCCAGAGTCTGCAGAGCAGCACACACACACACACACACACAGTCAGCAGAGTGTATAAGTGTTTGTGTGCGAGTGTGTGTCTCCTCTCTGCGCACTCTCCTTGAACGTAACCCACCTTTCGTCCTCACCCTTACATGTGATGTGTTTACGGGAGGAAAGAAAGAAAATAAATTAAAACAACGCACAGAGGAAGCGAGGTAACAACACTCCGGCTTTAAAAAAAATTAGCTGAGGCACATTTAAAAGGAGCTCCACGCCCGTCAGTCGTCTAGACGTGACAGTCAGTTGTCACTCGTCAAAGTCACTGAAATTCTTACACTTGCCCATTTTTCCTGCTTCCAACACATCAACCTTCATTACAGTAACGAGATAACGAGCTAATAGCTAATGTGATTATGGGATGTACAGCTCACCGGCAGCATGGCCTCGGCCCACTCCCCGTGTCCCCTCTGCAGCAGCTTGATGCGGTCGATGTCGTAACAGATCTGCACCAGGTCGCCCACCATGAACTGGGAGCTTCCTCCTTCGGCGCCGGCCGGGACCTCGCCACTGCGCGCTACATTAGCTTTGGTCAGGACGGCCGGGTTGAACGTCCACCTGTGACAGACGGGACGCGGTTATGAATAACACTCAGGCGGGAGAGGACAGGAGAACTGCACAGCTCTCCTAAACGTGCTTCAACAACAAAACATCTGGAACCACGAATTCCAGGTCAAGGCTACGTATTATTTTATTTGGTTCCTGTTAAGGATTTGCACCAGGAGCCACTAAGCGGTTTACGCAGCTTTACACAGACCAGCCGATACGATATCATGATACTCAGGTGCCGATTCGATTTATGTGAATGATGTGAATAATTTAGAGCGCCACCTGTAGCCTTATAGAGGACCTGCAACATTTTACCACTTCAAATGCAAACATGCATAAATATAAAATAAAAAAATGAAAGAATGAGAAAAAAAATATTATAAAATAAAAATAAAGAAAGCTATAATAAAGAGAAAATAAACAATAAAATAAATTTTAAAAAGCATATAATTTTTTTTAATGAATGCCCAAAAAAAAAAAAAAAAAAAAAAGTGATATAAAACTTAATTTATTGCGTATTCTAAAAATAAATTAAATTTCATTATGTGAATTATGAAACTTGTGTTAACATGATGTCTGTTGAAATGTACAATTACTTTAACCTAGCCAGACTTTTTTTTTTATATCCATTTTGATCGTATAAGTTTTTTTCCCCTCAACAAACTACATCAGATCGTTAAGTATAATAATAATAATAAAAAAAGTATATTTCCATTTTATAGTATATTCCATATTATATTATACTATTTTAAACATATTATATATACTTCCATATTATACTTGGTGTCCTTTGACGTCTATAATCATAATAAACTTCTCCTACGACTAGATGAGAAATCGTCTATCGTCTTGGCTTTGCTTTTCTCTCTCCGTGATGTCACCGTTATCGCGGACGTGTTAATGAGGTCGGTGCTCGGCGTGTGAATGAGACGAGACCCGGCCGCTCGGACCTGTTGCCGCTGGGATACTGGACGACGATGTCATGGTCCTCGTCGATGCCGCACACCGTCCCCGTGGTGGTGAGCGTCTCGAACATGCCGTCCGTCCAGCCTCCGTGGCCGTGCTGCAGAGACTGGACGATCTCCAGGTCCAGGTCGATGTTCACCAGGTCTCCGATCTGCAGGCCGCCGGGGTTCCTGTTCCCGTTCTGCTCACCTGGAGGAAGCGCAGAGAGAGAAATAAAGACCGCGTTCTCGGTTCTGATTGGGCGAACGGTTTTTAATATAAATAGATTTTCATTATGTACATTTTTAGACATTCAGACAGGCTTCCAGTGTGTCCAAATAAAAAATAATTAAAATGTTTAAATAAATAAACCAGTCCCTGCTTTTCGTTATTTTTCCATATTTTTTTCCATATTTCCTGGGTGTGGAAAGTGACATTTACCTCAGCTTTCCATGAATTGTGGCTGATCACAGTTCGTTCATGTTTTAGCAATGCAGGTGGAGTATTACTTTAATTTTATTGATTCATAATTTTTTTTTTTCTTTTACATAGGGCCAGGCAGGTTTGGACGGCTTTTTTTCGCTTAATAAATGAAATATTTGTTTTAAAATAAAAGAAAAATTTTTTTTTGTGTGTGTAATTTTAAGTTTGATGATCTGATGTGTGACAAATATGCAAAAAAATAATTTATAATAATAAAAAAAACATCAGGAAGGGGGCAAACACTTTCATGCCGCTGTACATAAACACTGAAACAACATATAAAAGGGAAAGAGGATATTCTTAGAAATGGAGAAAGTGGACGAGGAAGAAAGTGTTTGATGGGTTTGTTAAGAGCGACAAAATAAAGGAAAAAAACTGAAATGAGGATGACCAGAAGGGGGCGCTAACGCAACATTGTGGACACCAAAGATGATTTGTAGCAGGAGTTAAACGGATGAAGTTGGACTGAGGAAAAATGCGTTATATAAGGGACGTTTCAGCTGGGCGTTCACACACACACACGCTTTGGGGAAGCTTTGAGACTCGTCTCAACTTATACACCATGACACCTGATGAGAATGCTCAGGCTATCGTTTCTCTACGAACACCTCATTCAAGTTTTCCGATACAGGAATGTCTCCAGGACGTCAGAAACCCTTAAAAGTAACTATAAGGAGGAAAAAAGCATGACATGATCTTAAATAAAGCGTCCCCTCCTGGGTAATCTAATACACCGTAGGAGGAATAAACCATTTTGCGGCTTGCTGTTATATATAAAAAAATAAATAAATAAAAAACAATCATCCTATAACATATTAATCCTCTTTTAACATCTTCTGACCAATCGGAAGAGAGAATTCAAGATTGCGGCGGTACGAATCTGTCACATCTTGATGAATAGCCTAGCTTTAAATACTGCTCTGCTTTCTCCCTGGAAGACTCCATGACTCAGGCTAGCCGCGCTGTCTCGCTGATGCTAATTCTGTGCGGGCAATGAGACACTTGGCAGCTCGTTATGAGAATAAATGTCACACGACACTGGGACAGCTTGTAATAAACTACCATTGAAAAACAACAACAACAATAACCAGCACAAGACGTGTTGACCCGTACTGGAAAATCTGTCCTGACGTCCATCAGTGCGTGGTTTACAGTAAACTGTACATTACACTGAGCAGATGTTTTAACTTTGTGCAACTGTACCTCGCTTTTAGCCCACTTTATTCGATTGAGCGCGTTCGCTCAAAAGTGTGAGAGTTATTGAGCGTGTGTTAAGTGAGTACATTCTGTTTACTTCAGCTCGGGGACTGCGGCCGGGACCGGCTCCCGGACCGGGTCGATTGTGGCTCCGGGCCAGGAAGGCTTTTAAACCATGAAGTTAAAAAAAGAAGAAAAAAAAATCCTGATATCTAGTGACACCTAGTGGACATCTCGTGACCCGGCACTCTTCAGGGTCTTTCTACAATTTACACGTCTTTATAAAGTTTATACAAGTTATTTACAAATGTGCAAAATATGTTTATTGCTTTATACTCACACTTAGTTATTACTTTTAAGCTGAAGAATAAGTACAAGACTTTTAACATCAAGTCCACTGTAAACAGTAAGGCTAATAATAATAATAAAATAACATGAGCTCTCTACGGAAAAGCAAACTGTGACAAAACATACATATCCTTATAAAGTAGAAGATTTTATAAGATATCATCCAGCCCTGTTTGGATGGTCACACACACACACACACACACAAAACATATAAACATGTACAACACATCCCCCAATCTCTAGTGTGTGAGAGATTATAAATATTTAGACATTTATAATAGAGATGAATCGTCCGATCAATCAGTGACCAGAATTGGCTGGTTTTCAGTTTGATCTGCTCATCAGTCTCAGATATAAACGGTTCATAAACGTGTGTTTATGGCGTTACATTTTCAAAAACAAAATCCCAATAAAAAAAATTAAAAAAAACTCCAAACTCTGAGGGCATTTAGTCTCAAACTCACTCATTACACGCGGTCACACTGAATTCAAAACACCCTGGGCATTAATTAATTAATTGAAAAACTCTCGAGTTGAGTTTAGAGACTACAGGTGGTGCACTATGAACTATTTACACATTTTCACTTAGTTTTTTATTTCTGTGTCTCAAATTTTGAACTATTTCAAAATTAAGTTTGTTTACAAACAGTAATTGTGGCGTGCTGCCACTGTTTAAATGTAGCTTCTTGTTTAATTTCATTTGAAGTTTAAATGTTAAACTCTTGTATCTGAAGGTAGTTTGTATTGTTTAAATGCTGCGCTCATTTTTTATTTATTTTTTTTAAGTAAGAAAACAAATGTTATAATGAACGGGGTACATTTAGTTCATCATGAAATTTTTTTCTAAAGATTTAAAATTTTAACACAATTGGGGGAAATTTTTAATTTCGAATCGGGATATTTATAACATTTATAAATATTTATAGAAGCGCAATTTTAATTGAATCTGCACAGGGGCTTCGTCATATCGTATTGGGAGGTGACTGGTGATTCCCATCCCTAATAGACACAACAAACACACATGAAAATGTAAGAAAAAGCCAATTCTCACCCAAAACAGGACAGTGGTCTCTGTAGAAAGTTCCTCCTTTGGCGTCCTGCACACACTTCAGGTCCGACTATAAAGGAGAGAGAGAGAGAGAGAGAGAGAGAGAGAGAGAGAGAGACAAAAAGCAAAACAAAAAAACATCAGAAAAATCCCAGAAAAAAAGTTTGGACAACCTGTTGT